>CAEGAE010093802.1:0-85617 GCA_903067095.1 Girardinus metallicus | reverse complement strand
GCTCTCTTCCTGAGTTAAAACATCAGCATTGTTGTTTCTAAATGAATATGAACTTGTTTTCTTTGCATTATTTGAGCTTTGAAAGCACTGATTTTGATCATTTCTCATTTTCTGTAAATAAATACTAAATGTTTGCTTGGAATTTTGGAGCCATGTTGTCAGGAGTTCATAGAATAAAAGAACAATGTTCATTTTACTCAAACATATACCCATAAAAAGTAAAATCAGAGAAATTCTTCATTTTAAGTGGTCTCTTAATTTTTTCCAGAACTATATATGTATATATATGGACATATATAAAATACGTTTAGGTCACTGTTACACTTTAATCCCTGATTTTTAGTTTCTGACATGTCTTATAGAAGGTTACAATCATAAGGTTTGTATTTCTCAGATTTAGTACTAAACAATAAACCAGACCTTTCCATTGTACTGGTATTTTAAGTTTCATACTTTGAATTTACAAACTTAAGGCATAAAATTTTGGCTTTTTTCTATTATTATTATTTCTAATATAAAATGTTAGGTGCATTTTCAAGTATCGTTAAAACATTTAAAATACAGTTTCTAATATTACTTTGAGAGACTGTCTAATTTTCAAAAATGGCTTCTGATTATTGAGAACAAGCTTAATCTGGGAATAAAACCTGAGAGATCAGAATGATTCAGTGTTTTGGCACAAATTACCTCAATCTCACAGAAAAGTACAAAAAACAACTAACCAACAGAGCATATTCAACAATCACTGAAGATATAAAACATACAGAAATACTCCCTGTAGTTCCACTTCACATACTTTTACTTGTCCACCTGCCCCAAAAACACTCAACACAGAGAATAGCAATAACCAACTGGTGCAACACTAATCATTAAAACACAATAATTAACACATTTTTTCTGAAAACTAGAAAGAGCTTGAGTGTGGTGTGTTTTCTTAAAAAAACATGTTTTGCAGAATTCGATTGTAGAGCACAAAATCGCTTAAATTTTTTTGAGCAGATTATGTTGAAACTTACATTTTAATTTGTAGAGGTTTTGAATTTCAAAGTTTCTTTTTTGTTTTGTTTTTTTTTACTCCATAAGGACACAACACAGAAATACAATCAAATCAAACTGCAGGAGGGGAGGGATAAAAGGCAAAGTCCATTTTGCACTACATTTAAGAATTTAAACACTTTTCTATGCAATTTTATAGACCAGCAGCTTAAAAACTTCAATGGATAACTGTTCACATGTGAGTCAAGAGGACAGATGGCACACAGAGGTAACTGTTGAGTGAATGAGGCACATACTGTGGTCTTAACATGACATCAACGGCCGCAAGCCCTCAAAAAACATCCCAAGAACCCGTCAAAACCAATAAATAAAAAAAGGAAAAAGAACATTTCTTTTAAAGCCTGCCGTGCCTCTCATTTCTAAGGCCACTTTACCTCCTTTGTTTAACAACACTGGCAAGAGGGAGAACTCTTTCAATTAAAATAACTATCTATAGAGGCAGCTTAATAGATGCTGGTGTATAAAACAAACTGGAGTATTGTAGCGGCAGCCATCGCTTCCTAGTCACGTTTCCATTCTGAGCCTTATATCCGGATTGTTTGAGAAAAACAGCAGAATGTACATTCCATGAATTTGTCAGGCGGGTTAAATTTCTGCCAGAGTCTCAACACCACACATTCAACGGTACGATTATAGATTTTATGGTCAACATAAGATGACTGAACAGAAATTGTCATTCCCTGCAAATCTTGTACGCATGTATGTATTTATATGTATATGTATATGTGATGGGGTGTATTCACGTGTGTGCATCACTGGGTACATACTTTGGATGTACTTTCTTATAAGACAAACACTTCGGAGTCTTTTCTGTTTCTCAGCAGTCACAGCTGGGTGTGCCTGTCTGTGCTGTTGTCCGTCATGTGCATAGCTTGATCAGAATTCAAAAACACAAACTCCTCTTTTCTGAGCGCCTCCAGTTCGGTCCCGCCATTTGTTAGGGCCCCATGTAGGACGCTTTTTTTCTCTTCTTCCTTCAGCTGTCGGCTGAGCAGGATGAAGCCCGGGATGCAAATGATGAAGGAGATAGTCCGTAGGCTCAGAGTCAGGCCCAGGTAAGCTATCCTGAGGGGAATGAAATCCAAGAAATGAGTGTTTTACTAAAATGCACCCAGGAGAAAGATACCAGATTGTCATAATATCATGCACGCACATGATGCATCAGCAACATTTTAGAAGTTGTACAAAAAGACTATTTTAGCATGAAAAAAATATGAATGATTTTAAATATGTGGCTAACACAAGTTCTTATTGTGGAACGTGAACTGCGGTTGTAAATAATTTTATTTTAAGCTGTATGAACTGAAATTATTCATTTTTATGAAAAGTGAATGTGCACACCCACTACCTGTAGGCGGCGGTATTGTAGATTCTGCAAGCTCCAATGCCTCCACATCTTTTCTGACCCCATTTTAGGCATGTAGTGTCTATAATTGCTCCAAAGTAGATGGGTGCTGGGATCCCTGCTGTGGAACCACAAGGCAACACAAGGGGTTTAGAATGGCGCCCAAGAGAACTGAGGGAGAACTGTTCAGAATGGTTAAAGTTACTCCATAATTCAGACATTTACCTTTTATGGCATTGTAAGAAACAAGAATGAAAACCTCCTTAGAAAGGTTTAACGCCAAGTAAGTTCACGTTAAAGTGAGTGACTTCACCACTTCTTCAAAGAAAACTTACCAAGTGTACGTGTTGCCAAAGCATGAAAACCAAGTGCCAGAGATTTCAATTGTGGTTTTATGCACCTGTGTAAAGAATAATTAAGTAGCTTTTAGATATAATAGGGAAAAGAAAAACATTTCCAAGCAACAGAATATACAGAATATTTTTATCTTGATGAGTTGCAGTCTAACTTCTTTAACATGTTGTACAAATTTGATTCAAACCACCATCCAACCAAGGCGGAGACTGTATACCACAATGGCTGTTTATACAGGATTATATGGAAGTGCTTTGCTGCCAAATACTGGTTGCAGTTTTACCAAATTGTACAGAATTTCATTAATTTGCACTCTGCAAAACTACAATTCTACCTACTGCATGTGCTATTTTCAAACAAATAATAGAGACTCTGAAAGCAAAAACCAAAAACCAAAATAGTTATTTTTATTTAACTGTAAATAAAAATTTGATCTTTTTTGCATTTTTTGTAACAGATTCACAAAAAAATGCTCTTAAAAACATGAACAATGTTTGATTCAACTAAGCTAGAATAAAATAGAAAAGCTAACATTTTACACTTGAGAGTATAAACAATGATAACACTGATATGTCTATTCTGCATTTTGCCCAGAAAACCTGGCCTTCCTATGACAATTTATGAAGAAATTATTGCTTTGAATTTATCTGAACAGAGTTTAAAGAAAAAAAATGACACAAAGTAGTATCAGACTATTATTTCAATTCCAGATTCTCACCTGTAATCTTCCAAAAGCTATTTAGATTCTCTGATATAGACATTATCATGTGATGACTGGTTAAAAAAGAAGAGGCTTATGCCAAGTCTTGTGATTCTTTTTTTCTTTAAAAGTTAGGAGTAAGCCAGCAGAGGCTATATGGTGCATAAGATTTCATAACATGTGCCCAGATTGACACCAATTACAAATGAACAACTCAAACATTATATATTTTAAAATCTTAAGTCAAAGATGAAGTCATGCACGGTTAAAAATAAAACACACACCCTTTTCCTTTTAGGTATTGAGATATTAAAACAAATAAATGATCTGGCTTTTATCAGGTTCTAAAATTACTTATGTTCAACCTCAAGATTGCAAAATTGCACAACCGGGACTGTTGTGTTATTTAAAAAAAAAAAAAAAAAAGGTAAAGCTAAAGTGAAAAGGCAACTTGTCAAAACCTGGGTACTCCCCTCCTGTTCAATAGGATTAAGACAGAAGTCATTTGCCCCTAGCAGGCATTAGCATCTCAAGAAAAGCAGAAGATTTAACAGCTTACTTGATGTGTGCTAACAAAATACATAGTAGGAAAGAAATCAAGAATGGGCGTGGAGAAATTAAAGTTTCTGCAAGGGATTCCAAGGCCAGTACTAGGCCACATGGAGGTGCTCAAGTCTGTTGAATTTCCTGCTCAATGTTTGTTTCAGTGTCATCCTAGTCAGTTACACTGCTTTTCCATTCTTCAGCCTTTATTTAAACAACAAAAAATTCACTGAGATCAAAGATCTCTCTAAAAAGAGTGTCCTGACAATCATACAGTTAAAATATAAAAAAAAAAATTCTTTAGGGTTGAGGACTGAACAACGTTGGGTACAACTTCTACAATACAGTAAGAGAACCAGCTCTCCCATTATGCTTTACATATTTTATGACCATCTCCTATGTTTTTAAGTGCCAAAAGCTACTAGTAGTAGCAATGCACTAAAAAAAAATTATTTATATGTTAGAATTATCTGCAGATTGTATGAATTTATCTCAAACCTAACTGCTTTTCTTCCCCAATCTTTGTCAATTTTCTCTATAGTAGTTTTTCACAATTCCGTTCTCTTAATAATAATGTGCTTTTAAACTTGAAAATACTACTATGTTTCTATTATTGCAGGAGTCATGTCAGCTAGAATTTGTCTTTTGTTGATGTTCTTGATGGTTTTGTATAAAAACAAAATTTAAACCTATTTGAATCTTTACTGAGTGATTAAATAAGGCAAATATAAACCTTTTTAAAACCCACATGAAAAGAAACACTGTCATGTTATTGTTCAAAATCAAAATGTAAAATTGCCTACAACCTTCATCTTACTGCTTTGATGTTAATAGAATGAAAAATATTGCTAAATAAATTAACTTGGTAAACTAATCCATATATGCGCTGACCATCTGACACATTAATAATAGCACCTAGGTTGTAACTCACCTCAGTCTTCATATAATCATACGTTAAAGAATTTAATTTTAATAATTTATGTCATCTATCAAAATAGATGAGACTATGCTTTATTTTTATGATTAAAGAGTTAAACACAACACTTTGAATAATATTGCAAGCCCAAAGACAAAAGGCATGTTGAAAATTGTCTGTTTTCTCATACAAAAGTGATTATCTATGATTTTGATTAGAAATTGTTCAGATGATAATGATTCCCGTTTTCTTTTACAGAAAATTAGATGTGATAATGTTTACATATTAAATGAAAATAGTTTTCAGTTAAATGAGTTGTGATTTTTGACAATAACTTTGAAGAAGATTACTGTGTAATGTATGATAGAATGATGTGTAACAAATGTAGACAATAGTTGTGTAGTAGAGAATATGTTTCACTTTGGAGACAACAAGTACTGAGGTAGATCTAAAGGAAGTGGCGTTAGGGAGAGAGCTAGCACAGAGGCAGCTAAACAGATGTGAGCCTGGTAACAGAGTTAGCCATCGAAACACATCTGTATGTGGTAAAAAAACAAAAAAAGTGACTTTTTAAAGGTTGACTAATGCTCAAACTTAGGGAAATAACACCCCTGGGGCTGTGTACGAATCACTAAATCATACCTGGCTCACAGTCAAGACCAAGCAGTAAAATAGAAGGAGAACAAATATTAATGGGTCTAATCTGTGAATGCTAGTTAACTGCAGGGACACTCAGTCTGACTAATTCATGGGTGGAGCGGTGAGACACGCAGATGTGGGCAGCCAAAAGCCAGTTGAGTCTTCCTCAATAAATCGGCAACATAGATTTTTTTTACAGATTCAGATCAGAGTAAAACTTGGCAGCAGTACTATTAATCGCAGAACCCGCTGGCTGGAAAGATGATTAGATGTTAACCTCTCAAAGTAGGGTGTTAGTTGGGTAGAGGCTTAGCTCTTCAAACAATGAAACCCCAACACTAGACGGAATCACTGTTTCGCTGCAGAGGGCAACCTAGGCTTTGGTCATATGTAATCAACAGAAATATATAAGGTGCATTTATGTTATTTCAAAACTCTCATTCTAACGGAACAGAAAAATATTTCTATCCCAGTCACTAACACTTCAAATATGACTGAATCATTATTTTTTTATTTATGCTGAAGTCCAGATACTTCAGTGATGTTCATACTTAAAAATAGATTAAATGCGCAGAGACAAACAACATGAAGATGCATTGCATTACAGAAAATCAGACGTGATAATGTTTACAAATTACTCTGATTCCATATTTATCTACTAACGTTGTGTGATTTTTTTTGTTTTCTACAATACTGGGTATTGTAATTACCGGGGCTCCATGTTCAGGGGGCGTCCTGATGTCTGTGGCTCTTATCTTCCTCAGGTCTGCCTCATTTCATTGGGGGTGAGGCGCAACCTCTATAAAAATGCGTTGCATCTTCATGTTGAAAGAACGATTATATAACGATTATAAAAGTCCGTGATGAAGGTTGAATGAATAAAGCAGTTACTGGACATTGTGTACAAACTGGATGATTAAAATAATATTCTATTAGATTTAGATTATGTCAAACAAGATACCAGGCAGAAAGTAGCTCAGTACCTCAGTGGCTGCAGTTTGCTGCTTATTACCTAATGTTATGGCAAAGGCCAGATCTCATTCTCTGTTTCTCTGTGTGCATAATAAATAGAATGGAGTAAGACACAAATAATTGAATCACTGTTGAATGTACAACAAAAAAAAGTGAGCCTTGAAGTGAAATAATGACACATTTTCTGTACGATAACTGAAAATGTAACAGTACAGTGTTTTCTGTACTAAAAATATAGAACTATCAGTATATGATGGTATTTACTTTAATCATATATTAATGTTTTGTAACTCCTAGAAAGAAATATGTGATCACTACTCCTGAAAAGTGCTCAGTTAGGAATGCTCTGATTAATATAGAAAACACAAACCACAGATAGGCTGTACATGTTATAAAAAGCTGTGTGGTAATTTTTTGTTTTTCTTTATCAAATCAAGTAGGCTGCAGGAGAAAAATACGGAACTACTCAGTGCTAAAAGGTACAACAAAGAATCAAACTATCAACCCAGCAAAATTACAAACAGATCTTTTTTTGCACCTCCTCCGGCTTTCATGGTAGCTTAGGAACATCCAACATTTGTTGCCAAAATCCATGATAACTTTCCTACTTCAAAAGCTGCATTTTGGATTACTCTTTCTTCTTTTCACTAATAGCACTTGTATTAGTGTGGCCATCTTCTGTGTCAATCAGCTAAATATAATAGCAACTTTAAATGCAAGCATTATTTTTAACAAGAAAGAAATCTGACATGCAGATATCTATCCCCAAAATACAAATTACTCTGATTCCATATTTATCTACTAACGTTGTGTGATTTGTTTTGTTTTCCACAATATTGGGTATTGTAATAACTGGGACTCCATGGTCAGGGGGCGTCCGAATGTCTGTGGCTCTGATCTTCCTCAGGTCTGCCTCAGGTCATTGGGGGTGAGGCGCAACCTCTATTTTCTTCTGGGGAAACCTTATGTAGACAATTACACTCACAACCGCACCCGTACACTTGTGTGTGGTGTGTCGAGCAGGGCACAGTAATAAAAATAATAAATAAATAAATAAATCATCTGTATTTTCAGCAGACACTGGGCAAGTAACTATGACAGAATACACACACTCTTCTCTAAAGGCAATCTAGCAAAACCAGATAATCTAACAGTCGTGTATTAGGACTATAGGAGTACCCAGACAGAACCGGCACATGGATGGGAAGAACAAGAGAAACCCCATGCAGAAAGGAGTCCAAATCAAATTTATTCCCAGAACATTCTTACTGCAAGTCAACCATGCAACCAACTCTAACCACAATTAGTAATTGTAGGTGTTTGGCCATCGGACTGTCAATTTACAGCTGACCTGATGAGAAACATGTATCCTGGAGTCCCACCAAGCGAGATGATGAAGGAAGTTATGACAGAAAGAGCTAGGAAGTACGGAAACATCCTGTCGCAGTCCTCCTTGTTGAGGCACTGACCTGTTCCAGCCGTAAAGTTACCAGTCACACCGACACAGCTACAGTTAGAGAAGACCTGGAGAGACACACACAGTCGCACATAAAGCAGAACAAACACATACGTATATACATACTCTCAACAATAAGAACATAGAGCACCAAGCACAGCTTTCTGTTTGGTTCCTTTGAGAACCTTTACTTGCAGATAGAGATAAGTAAAATGCACCTAGAGGTGCTCTATGTACAATACCAGATAAGTAGTGGGCAAACGTACTGTATTTTTCCCTGAGCCTGTAGAAGTAGTGCAGCCAGCCAGACAAGGAGAGACATATGTGATGCCATTTTGTCCACAGACTGGGTCCCACTCACTCGATGAACAAAAGCAATCTGAGTTGCAGGGCATAAAGAGTGAGTGTTTGTCATAGGACACACTATCCACACTGGAAGACAAAGAACACAAAGATAATATTACAAACTAAACATAAAAATTATTAAATAAGAATTTAACACAGATTTTATAATGACACCGACGATACTAATCCATCAATGTCAGAGTTTTTCAGAATTGTGTGTTTCTCTGTGCATCTTGCATACATCAGTTGGGATTAGCTCCAGTCAGTGGTTGCTTTTGTTTGAGCTAAACTTTCAAAGCACACACTGCAGATAAAGCATCAGCTTCACTGTCAGAAGACTCGGTTTACAAAAGCTTTCAAAAGCCAAAGTATTCTGAGGTTTTTGACGATTTTTTTTAAAGCTTTTCATTTTGTATTATAGCACAAGCACATTGCATGATGAGCAGCTCAAGAGACAACACCCAGTGGCTGCTGCTGAGCCAACGGTTACATGAAGCCATTGTAATTGTTGTTCAATTGATGAATTAACTCTTTAAAGTATGACCCATTGTATTTTAAATGTTGCTGTAATAGGTTAATAGGTGTTAATGGAAACATTTAAACATAGGTTTAATTATCAATGTGGTTGCACATAGTTGATTTGCCTAAATAAATCCAAGCACACAAAAAGCCACTTTGTTAAAACCACAGCTAAGGTTAGAATTATTAGCCTCTGTAATGAGATGTATATTTTTGTTGTTCTGATAGTCCAACGCTGATTGATTATTTAAGACTGGTGTGAAAGTTAATTTTATGCTTAGGTTTGTTTTTAAAGATAAATGAATTGTCAGATTTACGTTGGAAGTAAAGAAAGCAGAGGAGGGCTTGTAATTTTGGCCGTATTGTTTAATTTTTTCTACAATTCCACAAATCAATAATATCCACCGATCAAACTTTGTGGAGATTTTCTCTTCCTTTTGAAGTATCTGTACTCTTTGTAACTGTTCAGTGCTTAGTATGAAAGTGCTTTATGAATAAAGTTATTATTTTTATAATGGTAATTTCCACGGAAAAATAAAGTGTTTTGTGTAAGTTTATCAAGAGAAAGATTGGGGGGGTTACTACTAATTAGTTATTCCTCTCAGGATGTAGAGTATGTGCTGACATAATTGAGACTTACTTGCTGTATGATACTGTCACTCCAGCTATTTTGGCGTTCTCACAGCTCATTGTGAAAAAGAACATTGACAGGACATATCCAATCAAGGAGGTGCAAAAAGCAAACTTTGCTGCTCCCATGATGTTCAGTTTCAGCCGCTTCATCAGCAGACCACCAGAAAACATTCCCAGTGCCACAGCAGGGATATTGATCACACCTGAAAATAATGATCAATTATTATTTCAGACATGAAATTTCAAAATAAGATTAATCGTGATTTTTGACAGAAGAAGGCCCAAGAATGCAATTTATTTTTGAGGCACTCTTAGTAGAAAGCTGTGACTAACCAAGCAGCCATGAAAAAGAACTTGAACTGCTTTTCATTTTATGCTCTGATACCTCCATTTAACATGAGAGCAAAGAGACCGTCTTTGATCTGCTCACGTCATTAACTATGGTTACTGATTTTTGATTCTCTTTCATATGCATCCAATTCCTGGCAGCGCAGTCATCTCCCTTAATGAGACCAGATGAGCCTAGATATTTTCATTTTATTCTCTGAACTTCATTAAGTATTTCATTTCATGTGCAGAGCAGTTCTCACATTCACAAAGCTGGAATTGTAGCTGTCAGGGCTGAATTATAGCTGTAGGATGAATTATAATACACAGCAAAGGTCAAAATAATTTATTCCTCTGACAAATTTAGGCTTGAAATCAGTTTCATTTAACCCAAAATTTTGTTCATACCCTTCACTGAAATTATAGCAATAAAACATTTATAAGTAGTGATCAGCTTGTAACATGTTGTCCTTGGTGTTAAGCCAACTGTATGAGCTAAAACAACTGCAAAAGTTACAAACAAAGCAGAATGAGTACTGAGGAGGCAAGTTGATGGTGAGAATTTGATTAAAACATAATAAAACAAAAACCAGGAGAACACAGTGGGCAAGAGAAGATACAAACAGGTACCCAAAAAATCCAGCATGAATTGAGTGGAGCCTTTAAACAGAGGAGTTTGATTATTGACAAGCAACAGGTGACAGACTAACAACCAGGTGGAAGTGAGAAAGGAGACCAGACAAGAAGGCTGAGGAAGGGAAAGAGAGAGAAACGGCATAAAGGAGCATGGAGGAAACACTGCTAGTGCAATTCTAATAGAGTAACTATGGCAACAGAAAACTAATGAACAAAACTAGAAAATCCCAAAAAAAAAAAAAAAAAAAAACAACCCAAGATCCTGATGTGGAGGGGGTGTTGCCTTGGAAGAATGGGAAAGTAGAAAATAAGCAAAACCTAGAGTTCTGGTAGAGACAAGTTATAAGTACATAAAGGATATGGTTCTGAGGAACCCAACAAAGTAAGGTGGCTAGGCTACAAAGAAGACTGGAATCTGGAGGATTTCTATGAAGGTGCAGGAACCTCGGAGGTCATTGAGGATACCAGCGTCGATGATGTAGAGGTTCTGGAGGTCAGCCATACAGAAGCTTGGAGCCTGGTGGCTGGTATTGCAGAGGGTCTACAGGAATAGAAATCTCGATGGCCGGCAGCAACAATAGTCAGGAGTCTTGAGACAACAGAAAATCTTGAAGCCCGCAGATCAGCTGAATCTCTGGAGACCAGCAGCTGAAAGACCTTTGAGGTAAACCAGACAGCAAAGTCCCCATGGAGATTTGTGGAGATGACAGCTTACTGGGACCCAAGCCAAGGCTCAGGAGCTGGGCAAGGTGCCCCACAAAGTAGCTCTGGTTCTGGGGAAGATGACCTACGCAGAAGCTCCGGGCATCCACGGAGAAGTTTTGGAAATGAAAAAGATCCATGATGGAACTCTGCAGTGATGTACCCAAGAGGAGGGTTCTGCAGGGACTGCTGGTTTTGCTGCAGTGGATGCAGAGGCCACTGCTGACAGAGGAATTGCTGCTACCGCCGACAGACAGGCAACTGGTGTTCCAGCGGGTGTTGAAGCTGCTGGTTTTCAGGGACAAAGAGCAGGTTTTAAGGTTGTAAAGCGTGGTGCCAGCTGTTGGTCAAAAGGCTGATGAGTCAACTGATGAGGAGGAGTAGTGGAGGTCCCAGTCTGACTTCCCAGAGAAGCCTGGCATGGAGGTGACAACCAGATCCCCAGGAGAAGTAGTGGAGGCGTCTTTGTGGTGGTGGCATCAGCGTTGGAGGACAGAGCAGCATCAGGAATGGAAACTGGTGCTGACATGGATGCGAGGCAGAGTGGCAGGTGATGTAACCGAAGTGGATTGAAGTATATTTCAGCCAAGTCTATCTGACGGACCAGGTTGCACCCCTCACCCCCAACAGCTCCACAAAGCCCAAGGAGGATTAGTGAGGAGTCCAGTCATTAAGGGCTTAAAGGCAATCAACCGCCACATTTAAGCGCCTGTCAGCTGAACAGTGCTTGGCCACAGTGTCTATGTAAAGCCTATCAGTTGTTCCTAAATAATCCATTTTTGCAAAAATTAAATCTGCTGGTTCTTGTTGGCTGGTTTCTTCTGTCAAGATGTGTGGTTGTTGATGGGACCCAAATATGGGCAAACAGAGGCAGTGAGCTGATAGCGAGAAAGTAATGACAAAACGATGAAACAAATACTTACAGGAGGACACAGGGAGTGAGAGCAGGAACAAGCAGGGACCAGAATGCATCGAGTGGGTGGAGCTTTTAAGCAAATGTTCTTGATCACTGACAAGGAACAGGTGGCTGATGTACTGTCCTTCTCAGTTATGTTTTTTCAATTGTAATCAACTAACAACATTTTAGTACATACACCATACCCATGAGAAAGTTAGCCTTGGAGGCAGACTGTCTGAAATGCTGCTCGATGTACTTGGGCTTGTATGTGACCATGCCAATGAGGGAGTTCAGCTGGATGACGACCACACACAAGTAGATCACATACACGGGGTGTCCAAGAAGAGTTCGCAGGGTTGGAATAAAGTCTGTGAAGAAGCAGATCTAATTATTGACAAAAGTATATAATAGATAGATTAACAGTTACAAGGGAAAAACAGCTGATTGGAAAAGTTTTACATTTTCAGGTGTTGGTAATAATAGCAAAACAATCTGCCCATCATCACCTTTAGCCATTTCTACAAAACTGCTGTGTTCCTCTGCTTGATACTTGTACTTAGGATGGGGAGTGTCCTTGATGAAACTTGCTTCCTCCTGAGTGCCCATCTTTTGGACCCTAGAACCAGCTGTGGGCAGAGATCGGGGCAGAAACCAGAACGGGATGGCAGAGAGCAAAGTTATGACCCCAGTTATGAGGTAGCCCAGCCACCAGGCACCCACCCATCGGGCATCTGCTGGTGTAATGGTGATGGTGTCTATGTTGGAGAAACACAGCGTAAAAAGGCATACAAAGAAATTAAATGATTTTAGCTTACTGCATTTTAAGAAATTCATTGCGCAGGGTTATGAATATTAAACAATAGGGTGTCCGGTGTTTAAATGTTTAAACAACTTTCTAAAACCTGTTGAACTCTGAACCCCTTTGCACATTTTCACACAAATATGACAAAATTTTACAAAATTAAAACTGTTTTAAATCAAAAGCATAATCCAACAACTTGCATAAAAAACCTTCAACAAAGACTAGTGGAAGTTTTCCTTTTCTATATGACTTGATAAAGTTTTTTTTAAATTTGCCCAGTCTTATTTACAACATTAATTTGGGTTTGCAGTAAAGACTCCAAGATTAATCTCTTTGAATGATTCTCTCTTAGGGCAGAATGATCCATTTAAAATGCTTTGAAAATGACCTATCACCCTTTCCCAGATTGACAGACAGCAATAGTTGCTTATCTAAAGTCACAGTTGATGTTTTTCCATCAGGTGTTTCGAAGGAGAATGCCGTACCATCTGTTGGTGACTTCAAGCTGAAATTAGCGTGGGTTTTGTAGCAGGACAATGATCCAAAAGATAACAATAAGCTCACCACTGAATGGCTGAAGAAAAACAAAATGAAGACAGTGGAGTGGCCAAGTCAAAGTCCTGACCTGAATCCCATGCGGCATAGTTTTGCAAAATTTCAGGCTGGGAAACTCTCCAGTGTGGCTGAATTACAACAGTTCTGCAAAGAAGAGAGTTCCAAAATTCCTCCACTGGGCAGGAAAAGACTTAGTGTAAGATTCCTCAAACACTTGATTGCAGTTGTTGCTGCGAAGGATGGCCCAACCAGTTACTAGATTTAGGAGGAAATCATCATTTCACACAGGGTCATGTGTTTTTTTTTTCCCTTAACAATGAAGAGCTATACTAAACAAACATGCAAAAAAAAAAGAAAATCAGGACAGGGGCAAACACTTTTTCATACAACTGCATTACTACAGCATATCATTACATATCGACACTGACAACGGAAACATGTTTTGAAAAAATATCTTAATTTTAATTTAAATTTTAATACAGAAAAAGTAAAGATCTTTGGAGTCATTATGTTTCATAGTAATTATGTTAGATTTCTGTCTCCTCATCTTTTCATCTAAGCGTTAGGTGAGCGCATATTGACCCTGAAAACTTAACTTCGTGTCATTTCAGTTTTCACTAAGGGTTGTTTTTTCTCAATTCAAATCACTGTATTTTTTATTTAGCAAAACTTTTCTTCATTCCCTAAACTTCCTAACATCTCAGTTCACAAATTATGCTTTGATTTTCAGAAGAGTTTCATAAACAGTTTAGAAAAATAAATAAAGTAGTCTTGAATCTTTAGAGCTTTAGTCTTTTGTTCACACTGTAAACATTTTATTACAGTTTGAAGTGCTGACACTGACTTGACCAGGTTGTCTTTGTTGCTGACTGTATTCCATTCAAGAAACTTTACAAGATTATGAGGATTCAGAAAAAGCTGGGTTTTCTTCTTACCTCTGTTGCACCTGTCTTTCTACCCTCTTCAATCTGCCCCCTCACTGCACTCTATTTGATTGTTGCCTGTCAGAGAGCTTTGACCTCCAGGTAGCCTCCTTTATCAGCTGACTGGCATTGATTCTGTACACCTGTTCACAGTTCTGAATTGTGCATACTCCACCTACTGCTGGATTTGATAACTACATGCATTGGTTTGATGGATAATAGGGTCTTTTTCACCTCACCAGTGATGGCCAGTAATGATGAAACAAGGTCAGATATGCTGACAATAGCCATCCAGCCCTCCATTGTCTAGAACCTCTAAGCCTTACAGGGCTACAGGAGTACCAGTCCCTATCTCCAGCAAGAGGCAAGGCACACCTTGGACAGGTCACACACACAAGAAAAAGTACATTTCTGCCTCTCCTAAAAAGACATGTCAAAGCATATCTTCAGAAAAAGGCCTAGCCTTTAGCAGACTGCTACAATAGCAACATGACAAACTTGTTCCCAATAAGTATGAGATGGCTTAACGCCAAAAGGGGAAACAGTAAATTTAAAATGGCTTACAACTAAGAACAGTTAAGAAGTGTAATTCTTATCATTAAAGTGTCCATTGTTACTGCATTAAGCCATATTATTAAATTTATTGATGCTTTCATGAAACCCTCATTGAAGAAAACAGTAAAAACAATGTTGACAATACTGTTCTTTTAGTCTATTAAAATAAATCAATACTTAGAGCATCATAAGTCATTTTTTATAATAATAAATTATGCAATAAATGCCTATCCTTATTTTCATATTGAGCTGGAATGCTCTGAGAGTTGTTTGTTATAACCTAACTCAGATTTAAACTTTAACCCGGACATGTCTGAATCTTACCAAATGTTTTCTAACAAACCTCTGAGACCTTCACAGAACAGTTCTGTTTATACTCAATAAATTATACATAGGTAGAATCTGTGTTGAGTAAAAGGGCTGAATACAAATAAAGACAACACTTTTCATATTCTTTTGAAAAATAATGCAGAAAGAAAGATAATCATGTTTCTTTCCTTCTCCCACTCAACAAGTATGTACTTTGTGTTGGTCTATCACATAATGTCTAGCTAAAATAAAGTCCTACTTGTGGCTGAAAAGTGAAAAAAGGCCAGGGATCTAAGTACTTTTATCACCTGAGTGTTTGTTACACTCTGGATGATCTGAAAAAAGTGCTTATACTCACCCATCTTCACAAACCCAATGTCCACGTAAATCTTGGCACAAAGGGAGCCTAGCAGGTATCCAAACACGGGCCCGACAACTGAGATGGTCTGCACACAGCCTAGGTCATTAAAAAATAGAAAAACTCCTCATAACTGCACTGAACTGATAAAAATGTTTGAATGAAAATGTTTTTACACATATAAGCTTACTGTACGTGCACAATAAGGTTAAACCCTTTTGTCAAATCCTAATTTGAGTGGAAAACATCTGCTGACTCAGGATGTTCTTTTTCAGTAATACACATAATCTCCTGCCATAGAACAAATGAGAGATTTATCGCTTTGCTCATATTCTTGGAAATAAAACAAAAACGACACTGTTGCACATGGCAAAGCTTTCTGCAAACATGGTGTTTTTTGGAGCAAAGGTGCTGCACTTGTTCACTGTTAAAGGTGCCACAGTTTTAGGATTTTTTGTTGTTGTTGTTGTTGCTTACCACAGAATAAATATTGATGTATTTAAAGCATTGACAAAATGTTTTGTCCCAATAAATATACAATGAAGCTTTTCTTACCAACGTAAAGTGCAGCATTCTCTTCTGTAGCAAAATCATCTATGTAAGAGATCCCCAGGGGCTGAACGGGCGTCTCCCCGATCCCCCGCAAGACATTCCCCAGGAGCACGTATATCCACATTGATAAGTTGGACTCGCCTTCGCAGCCTGGTGTGAGATGTATCTAAATTATAATATAGCCTTTGTGTCCTTCGCCTGTGTTTTTTTTTTTGTGTTTTTTGTAAACCCACCTGTGGATGGCACTTGAGGTGAAATACCAGGTTGGTCTCCCTGTGAATCTCCCTGACAGGGAGATGAGCTGTGCGTCGAGTTCACCACCCATCTCACTGACGTTTCATACTCATAGCTGGGCACAAACATTTCAGCAGGTCAAGGGCAATTATTAATAGACTGATTTAGATTTATAGCATTTATTTTTATTTTATCAGCATGTTTCTTATCATTGAAAATAACATTAACAATTTTTTTGAGCAATCCAGCCGGCTTCCAGCTTTTAATCCAACAGAGAATCTGTGGAGGGAGCTAAAGAGAAGGGTGATGGTAAGGCCTTCTAACATCAAAAACCTGGAGTTCTTCAAAGATAATTTGTCAACATACCAGTGAAACATTTATGTTAAGGGTTTGATTGCTGTAAAGTCAATAGATATAAGTTAAATAATTATTGAGAGGGCCACAAATAAATTTTAATATCCTGTTTTTTTAACATAATATAAATTTTGGTAATAATTTTCTGTTTTATATTGTTTTATTTTACGTCTGAGAAGCCAACTTCTTAGTTGAATGAAATTAATTCAACAATTTTTGTCAAAGCCTGTTTATTCTAGCAGGGCCCCTGAGGGCTAGTGCCTATATCCAGTGGTTAAATAAAAAATAAATAGAACAGAACTTGTGAATAACTTTGCAATCATCATATCTCCCACATTATGAACTTCACACACATTGCTGCAAGTTTTTTAATAAAAGTAACCCACAAAATTTTCATGAAAGTCAAGTGTTTTCCAATAATTAAAAGATGACCTTGTTCTTTATTTCAACTTCTGCCAAACATAAATGGCTAAGAATTTTGGATTTTTTTTGGTTTTGTTAGGATATCTTTTCTTTTTCCTTCTTGTTTACATGCGTAAAAAAAATAAAAACTTTTTTTTTATTTTTAATTGAAAAAATTTTAATGCAACTTTTTTGTGATTTTAGACAAGATATAATAAATAATAGATAATAATACAATAGAAGTGCTTAAAGGTATTATGTACTGCAGCTTCTTAATGGAAATGAAGTACTAACATCCAACATGAAGTACTAACAGTATTACTGCCAAAAAGAAAGTGCTCCTTTGGTAGTTTTCTGTCAAATTTTAGTATTTGTGTCACATCGGATTCGGATATTTGTACATTTGTATATTATGCTACACTTGATCAGCTCAGATGCAAAGAGCTGATGGGATTTACTTGGCTGCCAGCTGATTATCACTCTTTTATAAACTAAGAAGCCAAAGAGGAAATGACAGAAACAACTGTAAAAACAAGAATTTCCCCACCAATAAAACAACAAGGTGAAAAGGTTGTGGATTTCTACATTCACATCTGACAAAGAATAAGCAATTATTTTAACTTACCGTCCAATGATGAAGTGGGGGAGAGCAATGATGAAAGTGCCAAAAGACATCAATAAGCATCCCAAAGATATTATCTTTGGTCTATGAAGCTTAGCCCCAAAGTAACTGACGAAAGCTATCACCAGCAGATTACCTGTGGAGATTAAACCAGTATCACCATTTAAAATGTTCATGCTGGTGGGTTTATGAGAGTATTGCCTCCACCTCTGTCTGAAAACCCATTCCTCATTCTTGTAAGCAGCAGGTTGTATCTTATTTTGTGTATCAGTTGTGCAGATTATTTGAGCAGATCACCAAAACTCAGGGGATTTGACATAAAAGAGCATGTTTGTACTTATGTTTTACTTATGTTTCTTTGTGCAATGACAATAAAAAATAAGTCTAAATTGTTTAATACATTTAATAGGTTGGCTGTTAGGCATATTTTTCAAACTGACAACAACTTTATGTTGATGATTTGGGAAGATGTTCTTGTTCTCACAAGTGTCTTAAATCTCTAAATAGTTTTAGAAAATCAAAAGCAGACATCAAAGTTTTATCATTTCGAAATTCACTCTGTCTATGTTTTTTGACATATAAGCTCCTTGTAGTAAATGATAGAAAGGTAGTGTAGAAAGATAAACTTTCATCACAAAGTCTAACCCAGTGGTTCCCAAAGTGGGGGACGCGGGAAGCAGTATGGATGAAAAAAAACCAAAAACAGTCACACAAAAGTGTTTCATTGTAAAGATGGTTTGTAGTGTGTTTTGTTGCAACCTGAAGTGTGAAATAAAGTTCAGTGGAGTTTGAAAACAAAATATGTGTATAGGTTTATGCCTGGTTGAACGATGTGTGTGCCCAGTTGATATTTTGGGGGTGGAATTTAATTGTAATTCATAGAGGGGCCCAGGAGAAAATTTTTGGGAACCACTGGTCTAACCCATTTAGACAGGATTATATTCCTACAACATTTATATCAGTGATGCATGTGTTTAGAAGTTCAGGGCATTAGGAACCGTACAATTCTGGGGAATATACAAATAATTATGTGTGAATTTGATTTTGTGAAATATTAAGTCAAAAATTACATGTAAAAAGTCATACAATTTTGTTAACGACAAAAAATAGACTTGTTACTTGAGCTCATGTGGCAGATGCAATTAGTGTCATGATTGTAATTTCTCATTACGAATCTTCACTCTGTCTCCAAAAGCATTCCTGGTTTTTGCTCGCTGCTTGATTCCCCTCTTGTCTTTCTTAAGATTTCCTTTCCTTTTCTCTTCACACTGCCCTGCTCTGCCTCCATGTTACCATGGCAATAGTCCTATGGAAAAAGCTTGTTGCCTAGGCCACATGAGAGAAGTTGTTTTCACGAGAGACGGAGCGATGGAGGTAAAGGGAATAGAGAAATTCAGATAGGAGTTAATCTAACGTGCTATCGTCAACCTTTTCTTTTGCAGATGAGCGTAGAGGGAGAAAGTACCACTTTCCATGCCTGTAGTGCTACTAGAGGTCTAGATTGTTATGTTAGAGCCACTGATAGATGACTAATCTTCCTTGACCCAGATTTTGACTCCCCACCATAATCTAAATATGATTTCTGAGAAACAAAATAACAGAATGGTAAAACCTCTCTCACAAGCATGTTAAAGTACAAACAGGATAAGTTTGCACAAGACTATATCACAGACCGGATATAGCTTTAGCAGCGAATGGGTAAGGAAACAGAAAATGGGCCTTTGGTTCACAAAGTCATTGCTGTTCTGTTTACACCAAACTTGATACAAAAGTGCATAACATGTTCTAATTCATTTTATTTTGAACAGAAGACAAAAATAGGATATGCAAATTCTAAAGGATATAAAAGGCATGTCATTTTTTCTTTCCTTTTTTAAATGACAACAAAACATCAAAATATGACAACTTCTCCCATAAGATTGCTCCACTCAATAATGGGAAAGAAGCAGGAGCAATATGTTTGTAAAGTAAAACGCTATTAGGCAGACACTACACAATGTTATTCGAATGATCAAACATACATTTTCTAAGACAAATTTCAAGTGGTCTGCTTTATACCTTCTAAACTGTTTTATCATAAGTGCATTGTGTAATGGTATATCTCAAGACTCAGTATCTGCCACACTTTTTTTTAGTTTGCATATAAAACAATTTTCATATATTTGTGTCTTAGTACATTTTTCCGCTGAATGCCAATGACATGGTTTATATGTCTGGTGGGAAGATTGCTTCGATTTCATCACAATTGTCTCGGCATTTAGAGTTTGCTGAAGCAAGGCTTGAAATTTTATGTCTTATTTTGAATGGTTAAAAAAACTAAGTTAGCTTTTACTGCTGTAATTGAGTTACAGCATTGATTTAAATCCAGAGATTAAAAGGCAAAATGTCAAACAAGTATCAACAGGGCGGTGCTGTGCAGAGTTAGAGCGAGCGCGTCATATAAACAAGCCATAAGTCCTCAACAAGCCATTAGGAGTTCGATTCAGGACACTGAGGCCTTTGCTTTGTGTCTTTCCCCTTCTTTTTCTGTCCATTCCCTGATAAGTAATGCAAATAAATCCACTACTGTCACAAAAAAAACTTAAAAAAAGATTTGTTAGCGTCAACTTGGATTCTTAGAAAATTTGACACATGTACATGTAAATTTAGGACTTAATTTAATATGATAATTAGATTTGGTATAATTCTGTAGTTTCTTAAGAATGACCACATATGTAGTGATGAATAATAGCCAAAATTTTTCTTTTGATGGTTACACTAAAAACTTTGCATCGTATGGTCTGGTTCTACACTGTGTTGTGTTTTTATTCTCTTTTTGATTTGCATTTTAAACCTTCACTGTCTAACAAAGCCCAATCTAGGCACAGATTTTATTGACACTCATGCCTATAAAAATAAACTAACAAAGAGCCCTAAAAACGCTCTTATTTCCAACTTTTTTCACCTTTGCAACGCTTTCAAACAATGTGATTTTTCTTGAGTTTGCCTTCAAAGCTTCAAAACCTTTCATAACCTGGTTCCTGAGGGATCAGTCCAGTTCAAGCTGGATTGTCAGTGCATTACGACAGAGTTTCAAAATCACATCTTTGAGTGGCATTTTCTTGTTGTTGTGAAAGTCATTGAACATTTACCAAAACATAATCCATCTGTGATACGTTCAAACAAAATGATAAAACTGGCCAACATTTTAGACAATCTTATCTATTTCCATGTGTTTATAACTCTATTTTGGCCCTGAATAGATATGATGTTTATCTGACAACCCCCAGTGGATGTTCTCACTGCAGTGCAATGATAAATGTGAGAGAAGGTGATTTGCATGTCAAGATCAAAGCTCGTAAATGTCAGCTGATCTGTCCGCCACAAATAGCATCACTGGGGGCAACAAGGGGGAGTGTGGACAAGACGTTAAATTAATAACATAAGGGAGTTATGTTGAAAGAAACATCTTACAGATTCTAGGCTATGGCTGGGCACATCTTTGATATCTTTGTTATGTCCTTGTTTGAGACCCTGACTCACCACCCACAAACACACCAGTGTGTCTTTTTCTTGGAAATCTCATTAATCCTTTATCTGCGGTCTAAATATCTGAATGACCCATTCATATTTTCAGCAGAAATAACAGCAAGAAAAATAGATTTGGAACATGGCGGTACGAAACGTTAACGACAAAATAACACCAGTGACAGACAAGCCCACTCACCTATCTCAAAGCTCCCATCAATGACTCCAATTAGGTAGCTGGGGATGTCAAAGCGTCTTTCCAGCTGAGTTATTGTGCTCTTCATGTAGCTCCCCGACAGCGCCTTGGCAAAATAGGCGAATGACAATGCTCCCAGAAACATCTGCAGAATTGAATGAGAGGAGGAAATAAGAGAAAATATTTACAAGAACAAAAAATGGATTTTGCTATTAGAACAGTGGCAGTTTGTGTACTGGGCACCATGCCAATGGCAACAGCTTTGACTAAGTTCATAATCTTTGAACAATTGGAAAAAAATGTCTCATTTTAAGGTACAAATCTCTAGGCTACTTAAGTGTGTTTACCATTTATTTTCAATATGGTCTTTAAAAGAATATGGCTTTAAATACCCCCTGGTGTAAAGTCTATTACTTCTTTTGCTTGGGAATTTCAGGGCAAATAGCTGAAATGTTGTGCACACTGCACACACAGTAATGCAATTCTTTAGATTATGGTTTACTGCTTCTGTTGTGTGTGTTTAATTTGAACTAAGTTTCCAACATTTTTCTTTGCTTTGAAACTTGATCCTGTAGGTTATTGGTGTTTTTTTTTTTTGTAATAATAGAAAACTAAGGACCTTTTCCAATATTGTGTGGTGTGCTTAATTTGTCTGTGAAGTCAGAACTCTCATCTGGATGGTCACAATCAAGCGGGTTCAAGGTATGACGAAACTTAGTACTCGGTGGTATTGGCACTACATCCCTGTCTAACCCCATTTTCTTTCTATTAAGTGTAGCTCATAACCCTGCAAAGTAGACTATTAGTAGATTATTACAAAGATTTCTGTGATAATTTAGTAAGTAGATTATAACATTACATATCTGCTTTTTGTTAAAGCAGTTGCAAAATGACCCCACGTAATGTGCTAATTCCTACCTAACGTGGTCCGTATGAATCATCAATCCCTTGTTATTAAAATAAAGGTAAGTGTAAAACAACACCATCTGGAACAGTAAAAAAAATGGTGAAGGGTGAAATAATCAACACACGGTGTAAAGCTGCAGTCAGTTTATGTGTTTAGATCAAATGAGTAATCTGGTCCTATCTTGGACAAAAGGAGAAGGGGTCTTCTCTTTTGCTTGCAATCAACTGCTCCACAATGCAGCCTTAAATAAAAAAACTGTTTGTTTTGATAATTCCCTGTGAAAGCAGAGGTGGGGTTGTCACAAGCTAGCATGTACTTTATTAAATACATCTTTGACAGATGAAAGCAACACTAAAAATGTTGCTTTCACTCGATTATGCAGGTTTGTCACCAGGTTGTACTATTTGAAGGTTTTATGTTTCTTTTTGAGGCATCCTATGGTATTTAGTTCAACTATTATGTATGTTTACAAGAAGAACATTTCCTTTCACAAAGTGAAAAATGTGATATTCTTTGTTTTGCACTTAAAGCAGGCCTGTTGATTTCTCAAACTATGTTTTTTTATTCTACAGACTTTTTAAGTAAAAAATATAGTTACCATGGAAAAAGTGGAATTCAAAAAAATAAAGACACAGAATGGAATTAAAAAAATATGAAAGGATTTCATAGGGAACTATTACAGCATTCCCATTAGTGTGCGTCTCTTATGTCATTAGCAGGGCAAACCAACTACAACAAAATAACACAGCTAATAGTTTTAATAGAAAGGTATTGTTCAACATAGTGAGGTCCATTCTTCCTTTTTGTTAATTATTCAAGTTTGTCTACATTTGTGTTTTTCAGTCTTTAGTCGTCTAAAGTGAAGAGAATCCACTGTGAAAAAACTGTGTTTGACTTCTTAAAATGGAGTTTGGGCAAAAGAACAACCTTTATGTTATCTTTAATCTGTGTCTAATCTCAACCCATCTGCCCGTGAGCTAGAGAAGAACATTTGGTGGCTTTGGTTGTTTTCCTTACAATGTATTCCACTCAACTTACACCCCAAGAGAAACCCTGCACACGAGAGTCACATTACGTACATGATCAGATAGATACGCTCTGACCATATAGATAGCTGATCTTCTCTTATGAGACAGCATATCATTGTAAAGTAGACTTTAAATTCACAAAGTTATTTCCAAAGTCATAAAAACTAACCAAGCCCAGTCCCTTTCAGCTGCTACTGAACTGGAATCATCTGACTATGCAATTAGTTGTCGTGTAACCACATTAAACAAATTACAAAGAGGGAAAAAAATACCCAGAATGGAACTTGTTTTTATATATTCAACATTATTCACATATAACTTTAGCAGGCTGTGAAAGAAAAAAAAAATGGTCTTAGCGGAGCACATTCTCATACATAGCTTTCATTTACATGATTAAAGTGGAACAGAGCACATCAGTGTAAACAGATCACGCTGGCCACCACAATTGACTCTGGGGCTTAAGCTATTGCACATTGTCATGTGCATTTCCTGGGGAGGCTGAGTTCCAAACAAGCATGCGTATACATTAGTTTCCCCTTTTGATGCCAGACATTGCTTTTTCTAATGACTCAAAATGGCCTTTGTTACTGTCTTTCCAAACTAATAAACAAGAGAAAGAAACTAATTAACAGGACAAGCCAGAGTAGGTGGTTTTTTTGCGTCAAGACAACGCCACATACCATGCATAAGCGTTTACCATTACAACAAGTTAGGCCTTTTAGTCAGTATTTAAGAATATGCTATTTACTTGAGTTAACTGATGTTTCCACCACTGTGTGTCTTTGTGCTTCAGCAGACGAGTTGTTATTGAATTATTCTCTACACCAGGTCATGGAAAAAACAAGTAAATGCTGTTTGATTTTTTTTTTTTTTTTGACACACTGTACCTTTTTACTCCCTGAACTTTTTCAAAGTATCAAACTTTGAAAAAGTGTAACGCAAGGATTAAAGCATTAAACTTTGTTACAATCACAAGGTTTAATATATTTTATTGGAATTTGACAAAGATCAATGCAATGTAATAAATGGTTGTAAAGTGGAATGAAAATTATATGTAGTTTTCCAAGGTTTTGCAAATAAATATTAGAGAATTCTGAATTAAAATTTAATTTGGCAACTTAACTCTAAAATCCTAATGTAAAAGTCCATCTGTATGTAATCTTAACTCATAGCCTAATTTGTCCCTATAAATCTGGCAGTTGTGAAGGGTTGTAAAAGGAAAGCTATTGTTGAACGAAAGGCCCAAAGAAGCCAATTTGCAGTTTGCTAAAAGCCATGTAGGGGATACATGAAACATGTGGTAGAGGTTTCGTCTGATCTCAATGAGAACAAAATGTTAAAAGTTAAAGTTGTATTAAAACTTTAGGAAAGCACTTTTGACAATGTGGAACTTGTGGAGTGTGCTTTTAAACACTTAAAAACCTAGAACTGCCAGTACTTTCCTATTTGCCATGCCTTTGAGTAATTGTTTTTTTTTTGACACAGTTTCTCTTAATCTAACTAGATATTACAAAAAAACTATTGTTCTGTCTGACTTGAGAATGACTAGAAATGTAAGGAAGAATGGTTGATAGATCAAATTGCACAGGCTACTTCCGCTGAACATGACTAATTCGTAATTACCACTAATCCTAATATGCATGTTTATGGACCACGTGTGGTAAGTCGAGTGCATGGAGACGGCCAAAATGTTAACATGCAAAGTCCATAGAGACAGGGATTTAACTTGGTAACCTTTGGTGACCTGTAACCCGAGACAACAGTGCTCTCCCTACCAAACCAATCAGCTTCATCTAGAGTTCAGACCCCAAACCAGTTCAAAGAAAGAAAATGGAACAACACAGAACATCAAAAAAAAAAAAAACTCAAAGGATAAAGACGACTGTTTGGAGTTCAATTCATTTTATTTGTCAAAGCCATTTGTGTTGACGGGCTGTACCATCTGGCAGCTCTTTGCAAACACAGTGAAAAACACCAATCATCAAGGATTAAAGACGTGACACAGCAGCATCAAGAGCAGATTAGATTATCACTGTAAAACACTGTATGTCCATGTTAGAATCGCAACTCCCAGTATGATCCGCTCTTGACAAGACTACTGTCAAGACTAGTCTTGACAGTAGTCTTGTCAAGACTACTTATACTATACACAATTTTTGAATACTAAAAATGGTGAAAGTAAAATTTAAATAATTCTTGTAAATTTAAAGGAGCCATCTATTCCTAAATCATAATTCCAAATTATCTTTCCAGTTTAAGAACTTATTTATTCAGTTCTGTTCCTTTTATTGTGAACCTACAAGTTATTAACAAAAGTTTTAACTAACAATCACAAAGAAGCAAGAAAACTTTATGTGATAAACAACCCTATTTAATGGAGAAAAGAGTTCTCAGTTTCTGTCTTTTGCAAGAAATAAATGCAAAATGAGGCCACACTGAGACACTGTGGCACCACAGTTTTTAACCCATTTGGAGGAATTAACAAAAGCGGAGAATAATACTGAGTACCGGATTAGAGTTGTAGCGAGCTGTGCCATATCCCACCCAGTCACTCGGGGAACTAAACAATTCTGAGAAGAAATAACTCTGTCCTGCCTCAACAGTCTGTATTATGATAAGCTGCTTGAACACCATTGTCTCACATCACTTTCATGTCAGGGGGAAAAAAGATCTGCCAGAAGGATTGATCTTGTAGAGGGCTTTTGCTAGGACTGTTCATTTTTCCCTATTTATTTACCTTTTGAGAAGTGTGTTTGAAGCTCTTGGTTAGAAAAGACAAAGAGGAATAGTCTGAGATAGACTGGGAGATTGCCATTATGCTTTACAGAAATTTATAGAGAATAAAAGGCTGATGAGTGCTAGACAAGAATAATAGAGTAAATTTTGCAGATAAGATATGCTGCCAAGAATATGGTTAGCATTTAAACATGTTTGTAGTTTTTATTTTTTTTTAAATATGATTAAAATGATAAAATGTAATGATTTTTTTTTACATTTAATACTGTAACTTTTTATTCAAAGCATGCCATTATTGCTTAGATCAGAGGTATGATACTCCAGTCCTAGAGTTCCACTATCCTCCAACCGTAAATACTGAACTAAATGACTGAAATGTTCTACTTGGCAAGCCAACATGTTTTGCAAAGGCCTGATTATTAACCACTCATTCAATTTAGTGGAGTTGGAGTGTTGATGCATCCAATGTTGCAGGACAGTGGGACTGGAGAATATAATATTTCTGAAGATGGTTTTTACAGTCGGACACAAAGACAAGATCTGCATTTCAACAGGCCAAGGGGCAGATCCTTAAGGAGATGTTTGTTTTGAAGTGACAGGACATCCATGAATTAGAATAGTTTCATCCATCATAAGCTTCATTTTACTAAGATCAAATGGGTTTTGGAAGCCAATTCAAAGCTTTACATTCATTACGCTCACATTTCACCAGGCAGCCCTGAGAAATGTTCTTACTGTAGTAGGGTACAACTGTAAGAGGCCAGAGAATTTCCCCTTTGCTGTTTTGAACCACGTGGCTTCACTGCCTCTCTAATAAAAGAAACTATGATGATGTCTAATCCTCATGGTGATCAGTCCAATGCATCCATTTATCCACATTGAAAAAACAGTAAAATAAATCTCCCCAAACCAGATTACCTTCTTACACAAAGATAATGGTCTGTTTTAATGTGCACATGCAACTTATTAGTCATTTTAAGAGAGAGGTTGATGTTAATGCACTATGACTTCAGATATCCCCAGAATGAATCCAGTCAACCGCTCAATAAAACCTGTGCAGGATTCTATAAAGTACTACTAGTATGTACTGAAAGTGCATGCAGTGTATTTTCTGTGTTTTTATTTTATTTATTTATTTATTTGAGATTCAGATGAGAAAAAAGAAATTAAAAAGCTCACCAACACCAAAATTCTTATCTGAACCATGCCAAACTCAATTTGCTGCTTTATGCATATCGTGCTCGAAGCTGCAGCAATAAACTTATGTGTTTGCACTTCTGATAGTTTGTACCACGTGTAAGCAAAGCCACGCACGGTATTGAGGAACGTACAGTTGGTGAATGGGCCTCTGACCCACTTGTTGTGTCAATTCATGTAAATTCAGTATTAATATGTTCACTTTATTGAAGTGAATTGACAACTTTTGATATGTTGACAAGCATTGGTTAGAGTAAGCCTAGTCCATATTTCATTGCTTTTTTATGCTTAGTAGGTCTATGATAGATTAACGATTCCAAGGAATTGAGCTATTGAGAAATGGTTATTGTAGAGAACTATTACAAATGCAGGCTTAGAAAGCACAAATGGCCCATGATCCTTACAACTGCAAATGATACATAAGTTGGGTGTTAATATTGAGCTATGATCAGAAAGGAGCTGGTGTTTACTGATGTAGAAACCAAAGCTACCAAGGCTAAGTGAACACAAGCACCAGTTTAGTAAAACATGCCATTACTGGTGTGGAGGAAAATCCCAGTAAGACATAAAGAGCAAATAGCAACATGAAGTAAAAGCACTAATTATTCTTTATCAGATGGTTTTGTCAATGCTTCAATGGATTAGATTGAAGTTGAACCAGAATGCATTTGACTTGAACGCCACATGCAGCAGAGCAGGGCTTTCTTTGGCTTGTTGTTGTCCTTCAGGCTCCAACTGTGTTCTGTTCATGGTCTTTAAATATCTAGTAATAACAACCACATTTTTTCCAAAAGACTCTAATAGCTATTAAAGTTGAGTGTTAATACTGATATCTAAGTGCTCCTACATTAAAATGTACACTTAGATAGACGAGTAGATCTTAAATTCAATCACTCCTCTGGATTCTTTCTTCAAGGTATTCTAAATGGAAACGTCTCACCTGCTGTACAGACTTTAGGTGGTTTTTAAGGAATGAACCTTGAAAGGTTAATTACTCGTGAACTGGCCAAGAAATGTTATTTTGATCTCTGTGATGATGACACACTGCAGACTCTGATGGCAAGTTTTTTTCATAAGAGTGAGAGCTCACAAACGTCAGATCAAAAAGCGAAACATTACTGAGTAAAATAGGATTAACGTTTTATAAAGATTGTATCTTTGTTAAGAAACTAAATTTAAAATTACAATTGCATCCTACTGATTACCATTTTTTTTTTCCAGAAGAATATATTGTGAAGTTGCTGTAATTAGGTTATTTACTAAAAATGTAGATGTATAGCTACTAGACAAACATGTGACTCGATAACAACACTTAAATCCGCATACCAAACATGCTGGTTGAAGAGCAACAACCCCTAGCATTCTGAAAGATAAATTAGCACATGTACCTTCAGACTGCTGCATGGCGAGCCGCTGGGTTTGCTGTTCGTCTCCTCACTTCGTCCGTTCTCCTGCACACAGTCTTCCTCACTTCTGTCCTCCATTCTCCAGAAATGTCTCTGTGTCTCCTTAGCAGAGGTCTCTCGCTCGCTGCAGATTCTTGGTATTGAGGCATGCAACCCTGCAAATGGATAATTCAAGCATGTGACCCACTTCTCATAGCAAAGGAAAAAAATAAATAAATAAATAAAAGCAGGCAGTACAGAGGAAAACTGACACACAAACTGAAAAAAACTGCCAGTGTTTTGTCCTGAATATCTTCAGGCTTCAGTCACAAGTAAAAAGTCAGCATTGTGTTCAGGCTGAAGGACGTGCTTGTGCTTTCAGAACAAAAGCTTTTTGTTTCAGGTTAACTATTTTAAGCTACAATATCAAACACCGTGAGCTGAACATTCCAGCCAATCAAACTCTGTACCTACTTGTATTGTTCACTGCAGTAACTGAGATCATGAGACCAAATATAATGAATCTTAACCCAGGACTATGAAGTCTGGTAAAACCATAATCTTCAGCCTAAGAGCCTTAGTGCACTGAAACCAAATATAAACAACGTCAGAGGGGATTTACTTTTGAGATTGACAAGGTGAATATCTGTCACTTTAATTCCTGGTTCTTGACCTGAAGTGTGGGAAAGATTGGAGAAAATTTTAAATTAAAATAAACTGAAATCTATTAGAGTTAAAACTACACTCACCAGGTGTTATGTTAGGTACACTGGCTCAGCTGCTTGTGGATACAAATCAGCCAATCGCATGGCAGTAGCAATAGACTTAATCATGGAAAAGCTGTGTCTCAGAAGTTTGGTAAAGAAGGAAAAATAAATTGACTTAGAGATAGGGAGGGACACGAAATGTATTTTTTATCATATCGTACTCTTTTCTTTTATTGTGATAAGAATTGTAATTTATCATGAGTAAGCTGAACTTTTTGCTGGCTAAATCATCTTACCAATATGCTACCAACAACTAAACACATTCCCTCACTTGATATTAACTTCTTACTTTTTAATATCATAGAAAGTAATCCTATATCAGTTGATCTGTTTTGTTTTTGTGCATCTTGTCCTGAGCCAGGTTCTGGTTCTGCTGAAGGTTTCTTTTTCCAGTTAAAGAGGAGTTTTTCCTCTCCACTGTCGATACATTCACGCTCAGTATGGGGGACATAGCTGCAAAGTCAACAAAACAACACAATCCATTGTCTACTGTCGCTTTTCTTCGTCCGGGAAGAATGAATGCTGCAAGTCCATGATTCGATGCAACAGAAAACTTCTTAAGCTAATTTGAATAATAAACTGAATTTAATGCACTGTATGATAACTAGGATTAATTGGAATGTACGTGTGATTGTACTGAAAGGATTTTTTGCTGTGTCTCGAGATGATATTTGTTTGGCACTATTTAAAGAAAACTGAACTAGATTGAACATAAAATGATCAAAGTAAAGAAATATACAAGGTTTAAGTGTACTATGTGCCTTTTTGGTCCACAAACATAATAACAGAATATTTAGAAGTGTGGGTTGGCCCAGTTATTTCTGTCAGACTGTCTAAAAACACACGTGCACCAGGGAATTGTGACATGCCAATGCTGAGCTTCAGAGTCACAGGAAAGCATCATTGTGTCACCCTAAATAAAGCTTCACTGACATCAACGTCAATGTCAGCAACATTTAAGTGGATGAAAGCCGGAGAAAAGATGGCAAGAACAAATAGAAATCATCCAGAAACTTTATCATAACTAATAGTTGACCTGGATTTTCAGACATTATTATGAGCACAATGTCAAGCTTAAAAAAATAAGTATGGGGAATATAGCTTAAATAAGGATTAATAGAAACAACATTTAAACACAAATAATCTGGTTAAAAGTTAACCCTAACCTCAAGTGTCAAAACTGAAGCAGATTTGTCAGTTATTTTCATTTTTCTAGTCTCACGAAGATGCATTCAACACAGAAGTTATTCTGTACAGCATTTCTTGAACAATGCACTCTTTCCTTCTCTGCACAGCTCTCTTAATGTCTTGCCGCAGCATTTCAGTCAGGGTTTGGACTTTAAGTGGGTCAGTAGTACCTTGGTCCTTTTCATTTTCAACTTTTCATGTTACACTTTTCATTTTAGAAGTTTTGGTGAGATTATTCTCCTGTTTATTCTTCTCAAATTGTGCAAACATGATGTGAACTTTAAGGCCAGCATGAGTTAAGCTGGTCTTTAGAGGTGGTTAAATCTGGTAATAATTAATTAAACTATTTCACCATTAGTGGTGTAACTTTGTACACTTTAAGTTAAATTTAAATAATTTTTTGAAACTGTATTATATTGTGTTATGTGTTGATGCTCTAATTTAACAACTGTTTGAATCAATTATGCAGTTTTTTTTTTGTTTTGTTTTTTTGCAGATAAGTTGGTGTGTAACAAATAAATAATTTCTGTGCTGAAGGAATTCCAACATAAGGAAAACCACTCCACCATCTCAGCCCACTCCACATAGACATGGCAGCAATTAGCATTATAATTTTACTGTACTAACAACTCCTGTCTTGTTTTCATTCACCTTTATTTTTTTTTTCACTTCTGTCTCCCATTGTATACAAATTATCTCTTACCTCTCTCATTTATATTATATCACATATTAACTAAAGTCATCTGATGTTGTTGGACAGAAAAAAGTGAGGTTGTCATGTTGGTGAGTTACGATGATATACCACATTTACAATTTCTCTCAACTGATTTTCTTCTGTCTGACTTCACATAGTAACCAATGAGGCTCACTAACTAAAACAGGTTCAGCTGTTTTATGTAAAGCAATACGGAGCACAAAATATATGTATTTTCTTGCATTCTGTCAATGATTACATGACTCATTCTTGTTTTGAGCACACATTTAAATGGAAACACAAAGTGCACATGCTTTTTGAGCCTCCTTAAAGACGCTAATAACATTTTTATTAACACTACATGTTTCTGCTGCAGCTTGTCACTGATTGCTTTTTCTGCTTGTCTTCCATTCTCAATACTAATTTGCTGACTTAAGTCTTTCTCTGTATGTTCCATATTTCCAAACAATGTGTCTCCAGAACTCTGCTCTTTGGCACTGATAACCGCTCTGCTGTAATTTCTCAGAATTCTGCCTTGTGTAGCATCTTAACGTAACATCCTCATGGTTCAGCTGGATTTATAAAGTAATTGCAATTTTAGACAACATAATGCTGGAAACAAGCCCATAAACAAATACTTACAAGGTACCATCCCTCTTAAGAACAAAATTGACAGGCATTCTGCAACTGAGGATCTTACTCACACCAGCACTTGCTTTTATTGTCAGAAGGAGTCTTAATCAATACAGACAAACTTCCCAACCTGAACCCTGGTGCCAAGGAAAGCACCAACTACTTAATATTAGGATTTTTGGCTGATTTCTGAAAGAGGTTTGAGAAAACTTTTGGGCACTGAGGCTCCTTTCTGCGCTTTCACGAGTTCAATAAATGAATTTCAAACTATGCTTGAAATCATTTATCAGTGCAGAACAATTCAGTGCTGGTCAGACCAGGACTGTCAAGCTATATTTAGTGTCAGAAATATTATCTAGGCAACTCTTTAGAGAAGCTCTCAAGTATTCTTGCATTTTAACAATTCAAGGGCAACTGTGGTCCCTAAAGCCCACAAAGACCAGGGGCCAATTGTACACCTCCTTTAAAAATGTTATGTGAAATTAGGTGCAACCGGCTTGTTTAAAATTCTTTATACATCTGTGATGATGTTAGCATGCCTAATATTCCAACATCACTCTTGTTGAAAGAAAATGCCATAAAAAAAGAATAACTTGATATTTACAAGTGCTGAAAAGAAAATAAAAAACTAAGAGTTGGTAGTTCTTTAACAGTGAGCGTTGGAGATTTGCTTTACCTCACCTAATATCCTCACTTTTTGTGGAAAGATAACTCTTCCCCTGACTGTCCTTGTCACAGCTGCAGTTGTTTTAAACTTTTTTAATTAATGAATTACTCTGTGAGACTTAGCAGAAGTGGCTATTTTTCTTGTAGCGATTTTAGGACTTAATATATATCAGTCTTTCTTGAGCTGGATGAGCATAAGACAAAATATAATTGTAATTTTCCCATGGAGGATTCATAAAGTTTTATCTTATCTTATCGCCTACAGTTTACATCATATAGCCTTGGTTATTTTGATGGTTAAATAAATTTGAACTTTTTAAATTATTGTTTAGTTTTGATGGTTATTGCCTATATATTACCAAATAAAAACCTAAAAGTCAGAAACTGAAATGAACATAAACTTCACCCATGACATAACTACACAAACAGGGGGAGAACTATTGATACTATTGACACAAGGAAATTTGATTTTCAGAGTATTCAAGTATCCAAGCTTATTAATAGGCAGTTTAGGTGAAGGACAATATGTAATAGAAAAAGTGCAGAAGTAACAGGGACAGCCAGAGTGTTTTTTGTGTTTTACAGAAGTAAAAAAAATAAAAAAAATGTGTGTGAAATTCTCAAGGTTGTTCACTGCGTGCTGTGTTTAAACATTGTAATGGAAGGTTTAGTGGAAGGAGAAAAAAGTGCAGTAAGACATGTCATCATTTCTGAAGATGTTGATTTCATTCCCAGCCTAATTGCCATCTGTGCACATCACCAAAAGTACCATTACCTGATTTAATGACCATTGCCTCACTGTGTTTGATTGACCACCAAACTCATATTTAGATAGACAGACAGACAGACAGACAGACAGACAGATAGACAGATAGACAGATAGATAGATAGATAGATAGATAGATAGATAGATAGATAGATATTAATAAAAAGAAAATCCATTAAATAAAGCAACATCCAAGGCTGAAATTATTGTACAATAGAAATTTTGAATCTAAATCTGCAAAATCAAAATCATGCAGGACTATGCATGCTTTTTGGCTTAAGTTTAGATGTAAGGAGAAGCTCTTACTTGAACACCTTAATCTTTTAACTGTTTTGTCGAAGTTGTTGTTTGCTGAAGTGCAAGAAATAAGCTGTTAATGAGAGCAATAAGGTCAGTTTAACTGTGAAAAAGCTTCAAGGTAAAAAAAAAAAAAAAAAAAAAACTGCCTGTTGCCATCTTTAATTAAAGACGCTCCGACTCACTAATTTTTTCAGCTCCGTTTTCCTTTTAAAGAGCAGGGTGACGATAAACTGGAAAGACAAAATCACTCACCTTCAGTGTCCTTATTTTCGGCTTGATTGAGCGGCTCGGATTTCCCCACCAGCGAACCGTCAAGAGTCTTTCTCTTCCTCAGCAGCTCAGTCCGCTTCACTCAAACTTCTCATGTGGAAGGACAGCTGGAACAAACGCCGATTAGGATCGAAATGTGTGTTCGCACATTTCGCATTTAGCCGAGCCGTCTAATCCGACAATAAGAAATGGAATCCCAGCCTTTTGACACACAGAACACGCAGGCAGGAGAAATAAGATGCGCGCTTCCAGGTGAGATCCCGCTGCCTCCCTGCAGTCACACTGATTTTGCAAACGGGCAGGCTGGCAGCCAGCAGCCTTCGGTACAATAAGCCTTCCTTGACAGAGAGGCGGGAGTCTTCATCAGAGCCCCTTTCTCCCTCTCTTTCTCTTTCTGTTCTATTTCTTCACCCAGTTTTTATGCAGTTTTGCCTCCTCCCATCGTCCTCCTTCCCTCCTCCACAGTTTTATATCTGTTCTTTTTAGATTACAATGTATTTATTGTATCTCTAAAAATGAAAAAAATGTTGTGTCTTTTTTGATTTTTATTTATTTATTTATTTATTTTTGCTGAAATTGAACAGGGTGTCATGAGACTTAATTGGTAAGGTTTGTTAGCTCGAGCTTTGCCTCCCATGGTTGGAATAATTTAATAGTAAGTAGGTCTTGTGTCTGTGAGTGTGTTGTCATAGAAATATCTTTTTATTTATTAATTATTGGGGTTGCACCAAACTACTGAGATCACACCACCGTCCAGAACTCCCATGCTTGTTAAAGATCTGTACAAAATCCTTAAAATAAATTGTTGTTATGGAGACATGTTGACCCTGAGATGGCACTTTTTGCTGCAGTTCTGCAATAATTAGCTATGGACATTTTTAAAGCTCCTCCCTAACCATCCTCACCTGTACTTTATGGTGAAATACAGTTGAGTTCTGACTATTCCTCCTTTCATTATTGTGGTATTTAGCATATATAAACAGTTTTGGTGATTCTAACACCAAAATTAGTGGAGGAGTTTGTTCTGATTTAACTTCAGACAGTCAGAAAAACAAAATGTGAATATGTGTTTTTATTCTGCGTCTTGAAACTTCTGGCTTTAACTTTATATTCTCATACATAAAGTGCCCTTCTAAACTATTCTTTTTGTCACAATGGAGTCACAAATCCTCAATTTAAATCGCTGTGATTTTCTTCATAATATTATAAGAAAAATAATACAAGTTAATAAAAATGTGATTATTACCTCTTAATTTCTATCTTCTCATCAAGATACTGCTTCATCACCACAGTGGCAGCAATGGAAAACCTCAGTTACTATGGCGTTAAATGAGCAAACGCTTCATCTCACATTTTCAGATAGTCCGGTTTGGGAAAGCATAATGGAAGTAAATCATTTGGTTGATAATAAATTTAAGACTTTGTTTTGTTAACCATCTCACAATAATTTAGGATGAGTTTCAAACTACTTTAAAACCGTAATAAACACTTGGCATAAATTAAAATAAAAATAATGACTATTATCCCTTCTTCCTTGTAAATAATTTTGTGGTTAAGATGCATTTTTGATAATATGCTGTTTAAAGTTGGAATAAATCGCACAAGGAATCTTATATTTCTTATGGTTTTTGCCCGGCAAACCATTTCAAGTTGGTAAGTTGTTATTAACATTTTAAATAATTTAATTTTTGTTACTGTCACTGACTTCGACCAGTAGCTTTTAATAATCTAATAAACAATTAATAATTATTTAATATTTGAATATTTTTAAGACATGCCTTAATTCCAGGTTATTTTTTATTTTGCATAATGTAACAAATATAAGTCATTCTTATTGACATAATCAGTAGTAATAATGTTATACTTAATTTTATTTTAACAATATTTTAATCTAATGCTATCTAATTGATTTGTATGATATTTCTTAATGGAAATATTTTTTCTTCTTCTTCTTTTCTAGGACGTTTTTCATTGTAAACTGTTTTAATCTCTATTTATACTTCCATCCACAGTCTCTGAAAGAAGTGGTGCTGTGTGCTGTCGAGATGGTCATTTTATTTTTTGCTCTGGCAATAAAGCAATCTGAGTAACTGTATTTTACATTACATCTCGCTGCATTAACGCTGCAACTGTGAAACAACAGGCGAGCACATACACACTATCAATTCCTTGATTTGCCCATCAGTTCTGGTCAGACGTTACAGGTTTTCCTAATTGCTTTGGTACATTTCTCAGATCAGAATTGAAATTCTCAAAATGACATGTTCTGCCTTCAAATCATTGTGTCTCTTCTGCATGTCAAACAAGCTGTTTTCATTTATAAGTTACGAATGCTTTGGTGCATCAAAGCAAATGATTATGCAAAATTGTTGATCAAAATGCATTAAATCAAACTTGGCTTCATACACATTACAGTAATTTTTTTTTGTTGAATTTAAAGCCTGTTGAAGATGGTTCCCATCTTCAACATTGATGTATATTGATGTAGAGGGCATGTACAACTCTAGCTAATTTTAAAAAAAATCTAATTTTAGTTTTGATACTATTACGGACGGATGGATATTTTACTGCAATGTGTGCAAAATGGATCTTACCATATATTTTATCCCAGGAAAAGGTCATCACTAGCTAACAATATCTAAAATAAGTAAAGAGCACTTAAAATGTAATTGCTTTAATTTCTAGAATTTGGTTTTAAATAACAGGGCAGCCTGTGCTTGTCAGTGCATGCTTTGTTACGTTACAGACGAGAGTTATGATTAATGGCCAGCGGCTCTTTTATTTCCTTTTGTGCATGCTATCAACTGACCATCTGGTTTGCTTGGCTTTTTCTTTCTTCCAAAGAATGGTTGTCACTTTTGTTTCTTTCAAATGACAAAGAGCAAGTGAAAAAAATGTTTTCATGGCATGTTTCAGTAGCTACCCCTGCATTTTGGTAATTTGGAGCTTTACTCAAATCCAGCTACAAATTGAAATTTAAACTATGAAAAGTTATATTTCAGGTGGAAGAAGGGGTTGTATTAATGGCTTCTCTTTTTTCAAAATAAAACCATCTAGTGCATTTTTATAAAAAGTAAAAGTAAATCAGAGTCTGGCTGCATATTTTTTGATGCTTTGTAGGTCAATACATGCTATGGATCCTGCTAGGATTACAGCCTGCTGATATGTTATTTAAACTGGGTTAAGTTACATTCCAAGCACTTTAAATAAACATGAATGCTTAAAAAAATAAGTCATTTAGAAGTAATGTCCTATCTGTACACTATGCTACTACTACTATTATATTGTATTTGTCAGATTGAGAATTTAATTTTAGACATGACTGAGCGTAATCAATCTGAACTGCTCTAGTTTTCATCACTGATGGTGTGTGCTCAGTGGTCCCTGTTTTTGTGGTGTCGGATTTAAGTCAAGCTGTGTTCATAATCCACTGGGTTAAGGTCAAGAAGGTTAATTGGGGAAAAAGGAATCCATGAAGGGGAAAAAAGGGAAAGTGCGAAATCATCCAGAAGACAGGTCTATGATGAAAGTGCGGAAGATGTCATACAAGGATTCAAAAAATGGGAGCAGACAGAAAAAAAAATGCAAGCAAAAAGGAAAAAGTTGCCTGACATGTATTCGCATAGTTCCAGAATAATCCATTTTACACACAGATAATAACTTCTGGCTTGTCCGCAAACCACACCGAAGTTAACGAGTCAGAAAAATCAGAGAAAAACCATTTGTTGAAATATGTATCGAAGGCTAATGTGTGCTATATTTTAAGTCATTGTGTGGTTGGATAGAAAAGGATGTCTCGTGGTATTTAATACTCTCACTGGGTAATTCCAAAAGCTCACACAAAATCGATCAGACAAGGAGGGCTTCAAAGAGAGTGCTGCTTCAATGAAAACAAGATTACCAAAGGGATTACTTTTGATCTTTTCTGGCACCACATACTCTCAGTATGTCAGCTCCTCTATATCTAAGTTACTCAAGGCAAACTATGATATTCTCATTTCCACGCAGAGTCAGTGTGAAAGTTAAGCATCATTTGGTCTTCATTGCCGCCAACCTTTTGGCTTTAGTGAAAACTACACACTTAAGCAACGCGAAGACAGCATCTCGGGAAAAGCTGGATTTGAGAAACATAATTAAGGTCTAACAGTAACACACTGCAGGAATGGTTAGTGTTTGGGGGAGAGAACTCTGTAGCACAAGGAACCACCAAGACTCCTTCTTGCACAGTGTCATCTCCAGTATACTGGGTTGGTTGGAACAGCAAACCTTTTTATCTACAGCCTCAGAAGACCTGAAAGAGTTGCCAGAGTTGTGTGTGCGAGTCTAAGAAACTTATTCTAAGAGTCTTCTTTCTTCTGGATGACAGTACTAGAATGTTTTATCAGTATTTGTTGGACAAGTTGAAGCTAAGGATGATATTCTATTTGATTCTCTTTTTCCAGACTGGTGTTGATTTGTAAATCTCCATGCTATAAAACTATTGCTGTGACAACTTTTATGTTTGATCGTTTTGACGAGCCAAAGATTTGAAGAATTTTCTCTGAATCTGTATGAAAACCACATCTCGAATTTCGTAAGGATAGATGAGCTGGACTTGCTTTCCCAGTCAGTATAACCAGGATGGTGGTGCCTACAGATTGCTCCCTGAGGAGGTATAGAAACACCAAACATCACCAAAAAAGTTGACAAGAGAGATGGAATAGTGAATCTCTATCTGCTGCCAAGCACACATCGGTAGGTCAGGCCTACAGTAAGTAAGTGACACATTATCAGTCAGCTTTCAAATTTGCCTCCCAGAACCTGCTAGGATATCCACAATGGCATTAGATATTTTCTGAACTCTGAATGGATGGTCAAAACATATCTATCATCCCAAAGTTTTACTAGCATAGCATGTCCTGTGCAATTAGCACACACAGTAATACTTGTAAATTAGTGTTTTATTTCATGCCCGCAATGAATGACTGGGAAGAAGAAATTGGTTTGGTCTCAGGAATCAATTTTTAAATAGGACTTATTCACAGTAACTGGACATTATGAAGAGAGGCTGGGCTCGGCCAGTGTTTGTAAGTAACCACTTACCACCTTTGAGGGCCATTGCAAATCATAATGCTGGAAATGACTTATTTTTGCATGAAACAGGCTTTGCCAACTTCAGTTGTCTGACCAACACAGTGGGGCAACATCCAGCCACAGAAAGGGACTTCAATAACTTGCAGGCTGTGGTGCTTTTGAGAACATTTGGAGAAGCCAGAGTTGATCTCCATTTCTGGTTCTGACTATTCCTATATCCACCGCAGCTGTTGAGCGGACATTTTCTGCCATCAAACAAATAAAAACATACGTCAGAATTATGGCAAGAGACATGAAACTCACAGCCTTGACCTCAAGGCCGTAGAACAGGACTTGTTGATGGAACTGAAACAAAGACATCAGGCCAGAGGACTGATTTTGTCTTTAAAGAAATTGACAGTGACTGAGAGAGTATTATATATTTTTATTTACACATATGTGGCAAGGTTGCAGCTGTACGGAAGTGATTTGAAGAGGTCTTATCTGGCTTTCTTGTTTTAACAACAATAATTTGCTCGCAGTTCTCCAAATAAGCTCATGGACCTATTTTTTTTTTTATCCTTCATCGCAATCTTTTTCAAGATACTGTTTGACAACAGCTAAAAAAATCATAATGTATTTATACCACAGGCAAAACAAAAGTAATGGATTTAAGTCTTTCTGAAAACATGGATCAATTTAAGAAGTTAATTGTAAATAAAAGAGTATTTCTGCTACATTAATAGCAATTGTTCAGATTTGCCAATAACCATGCTCTCTGTGATTTTGTATGTATGGTTACTTAAATGTACTGAATATCAGGTTTGGATTAAAAAATGCAGAGTGAGACTGTGGTATTGCAGCTAAAAGTTAATTTATTTAAATCTTTGCAATTTATTGGGGCCTCAAAAAATTGCTCAGACACTGTATGTTATCTGAATATCTTAAAGTCAGTTGCTGACTGTTTCATCCAATCTACAGTTGAACTTCAGAAGATGTGTTATAAACGGATCTTGTTGAAACAGATGAAGAATCAGCCAGACACACGCAGCATTTATAAATCTTATTATTGAACAATAGTCACAATACAACATCAACAATGCCTTGCTAGTGACAGGTTCTAATAATCCCAGTATATTGTATAGTTACTTTGTAATACATTATTGAGAGGCACTTCCAGTAAGTCTGGCAATAGAGGAGCTACAGTATTGTGTCTAAATTACAAAACAGTAAAAATAAATATTATTTCTAAAAGTTTTTTTTTTCCTTTGTCATAATATATTTTTAAATCTGTACAGTATATATTTTTATACAAAGTCAAACAATAGCAAGAAATAAAAAGTTATATTTTCCTTAAATACTGGTGAATCACACAATTTCCCCCATCCTGTAGGTATTGCTACATGAGTCAAGTGCAAGATACTAGAGAGAGAAAAGATAAAGAACTGAGTCAGTGAAGCGACTGCAATTGCAGAAAAAAACCATACCAGCCTTGTCTTACTTTACAGATGGTGGAAGAAAATAGTTTTGGTTTTGCTCGAGACAAACGTGGAAAGCCTTAAAACAATTTGTTGATACATGTACATGTGAAATTGTTATGGCACAGGAGAGAAAACCCCGTTTAACTTAGCAGAAGCAACAAGCTGAAGAAAAATGGAGTGTTTTATTTTGGTTTACGATGCCTTCAGTCTGTGAAGAGTTGGTGAGTTAAACTGTCATGCCACCAAAGTCCACTAACATGGGAGTGAAAGAATAAATCAATTAAAGATATTAACACTATAAGCAGTGGTCTATTAGATAACGGCTGACAGTTTTTCATTCAGTTTCATCTGCGTTTACATATAACAATAAAATGTGTATATAAGGTATACATATCCCAACATCACAAGGTTCTACATAACAATGTAAAAAAAAAAAAAAGAAAGAAAATTAGTTTAGGGCTCATTTTGTGCAAATCACCAAAAACTGCAAAGCTCAAAAGTATTTCTTTGGTTTGCAGAAGTAAATCTGGTTGCAACAATATTTCAAAGAAAACACTCATACCTTGATAAAAATTAAGAAGTGTGGCTCTGATTATAGGCTCTGTTCTTTTTCTTTCTTTCGACACAGAAAACAATTTAAATCAATAGTTAATAATGCCATCATGGAGAATTAAGATGACTAACATTAAAAAAAGAAAGACAGACAATTCTACCTTAGCATGTAGAATTGCTAAGAGGAGTAGTCATAAATGCCAAAACAAATTAAATAACAATTTTAATGTTTCATAAGGTGGAAAAATTATCAAATTACTTTTTTTTATATATTTTAAAGTGTCAAAAAGACAAAAAGAGCTAATAAGCTAAAAATGCATTGAGGAAAAATCATTATTGAAAAGTTATACATAAAGGGCCCATATCACTCCATTTAGCATAGTTTTGAAAGTATTGAGTATAACTGAATCCTCGTTGGCATTTCTATTATTTTCCAAAAAAGACAACTCATTTCAAAATCCACCTTTTTGACACAAAATATCTTTTAGAAACATGACTTTGTAAACCAAAAGGTCAACTACTACGTATGAGCAATTATGTGCTGTATGCAAAATCCAAGCTTACTTACCTATTTATTGGAAAAGAAGGTGAAAGTAAGCACAAGTGATTTTCTCCTCATCAACAAAAACGAAAACAACCTCTCTGTTCAAAACACTTTTCACCCCAGAATTGAAACGCTGACTGACAAAAACACAACGCAGTTTATACAGGTACTATAAATTGCTATAGTGAAGTAGGCAGCCATATAATTGTGTTATTTGTGAACTAAAAACAAAAAAATCTCAGCAGGAGTATTGTGTTGTTTTACTCAGTTTTCACTTTCATTTGGCCTTTGGCAGGACCAAGCATTCACTGATGTCAGCTGATTCAGTTAAATTTAATCAGTCAAACTCTCTCTAAACTTTCCTGCAAGGTTTTAGTCGCCATAGCAACAATCTTTTTCTGTGTCTGAGCCAAAAGAGTAACAGGTTTGATTTCATTACTCTGACTTTTAATCACTAAACTTACAGCTTTATTACATGAAGGCTGACTTTTAGGCCCAAGCAGTGTGTTTAGGGAAAGTAACTGTAGATAAACTTAGAGGGGCCTGACAGATAATAGTCTGTCATAGTGATAAAGTAATGTAATAGTGACAATACTTTAGTGAAGTTAAACCTTCAAAGTATTGATAATGTGTAGAAAAGTGAGACTTTCAGATGGTTTCATTCACTTGCACTATGTTTTACACAAACACCACATAGTTTTCCTATTTATTGTGCTTTGGTGACACTATTGTTCTCCTGATTCTTTCTTTAGCTGGTCAGATCCAAAGTCAGTACGGACTGAGACAGTCCACCACAATGCTGGTCAGAACCAGAGCAAAAATTACATCTGCCCAAATCATAATAGAATTTTAATTTTTGAAAACACAAATGTTGTCATTGTCATAAGCAGCTATAGCTATATTTACACCACTGTGGTAACATTACAGGCATTGAGAGTTTTGAGGGGTGCCGGTGTGCTATGTCTCCAAGCTGCTGCTGTCAGACCACATTTCTACCAAACTTTCTCTACTTCACTGGACAAATTGCCAAATATGCCTGGAAATTTTTCTGTTTCTACTTTGGTATTGGCTGGCCATTGTGTTATGCACATATGGCTGGGTCTGGTGTTCTTAATGTAATGCCATTCTCGCTATCAACTTCTAGCTTCACTCTTAGTTTTGAAGAGGATGTTCAGGTGCATCAATTTGCCACAGAAGTTGTAACACAGTGTGATGTGCAAATATTCTCTTTTTCAAGTGTTTTTTTTGTTTGTTTGTTTGTATTTGCATATTTCTTGACTTCAAACATCAAAATAATATAACTATTTAATAGTTACATTGAGCAAACAACTTTTGATGCAGAAAATACTGCCTGGATGAAGTTATTTTACCAGAATATTGCATTGCACCAAACTGACTAGCAATGTTGTGGACTTCACCCATTTTGATCTCATGGCTGACCTGCTTAGATGGAGGTAAAACAAAATGTTTGGTAAATGTAAGTGCTATTAAGCTACGTTTTTTGTGGTGGAGGTCTTAAAAATGACTTACAAATTTCCTTATTTTAACTTCTTACTCTAAGAAATATGTTCATCTAGCAATTTCTCAGAAATTGTCTTTAAACATTAAAATAATACATTATCTGATTATCTTATCTTATTATGCTAAAATATTTTTTCATGCATGTACACAAATTAATCATTTTGCAAATCTGCCTGCTCTATTTAATTTTTTCAAGGCTCATTTGACATTACAGATAAATAACCTTTATTTCCTTTAGTTATTTATCAAATGGGTGTTTAACTCTAAATGGTTATGGAACGATTCAACATGGATTAGACAATTCTCAAACTTATGGAGCTAGATATAAGTAGTGCAGAAAATCGAGTTGCTCAAAACTAGTTTTCTAAAAAAAAAAAACATGAATCTGATCTTTAAAATGTTAATGGTTACATACAATATTGAATTAAAAAAGCTAAAATATTGAAATGATTCTTTAAACTTAGTTGTTATTGTTCATTAAAAACATACACAAGTCTTGGATTTAAAAAAAAATTAGAAAAATTTTGACACACTAAATATAGAATTAAAACTGTTCTTTAACTGAACTTTTACATTGTCAACTGGTTGTATTCTGGAGATAATTTCTGCCTGTTTATTCTGCTGAATGCCAAGACGTCTCCACTGGGCAGGGGGCATATAAGAACGACCACAAGCCCCCTTAAAAAAACATTTGAATTGTATTTGCAAATGTTTTTGTAATTGGACTGGCCATCTCTGTCTAGTAAAAGTGGCATGAAAAGTTTAAGTGTGACAAAAAGCATAATAAATCCCCAAGGGGACAACTATCTTTCACAGCACTTAGTAAGTGCAAATCCGGTCTGTTCATTCCTATTGCTTCTCTAAAACACTGATCCACACATTTGAATTTCTGAGGACTTGCACAAACAGAGCTCCAAACATAGGCAGACTTCATCTATGCATACATATGTGTGATTAAAAAAACACATAAATCTGGAAAATCTTGTAAATGGAAATCCACATTTTGATCACAGCTTTGATTGCTTCAAGTCTCTTTGATTGTTGCACGGTATTGTACAGTTGGAGAAGAAAGACATGTTTTGTCTCAGAGTTTTATACTCTTAGGCTATTCAAATTTAAGCTCAACAATAGAAAGAATATCACAAAATGTCTGAATGTTGCCTTGGAGCTTTGGATGGGAATGAGGTGTAATGTACTGTATATTGTGTGCTGAAATGTCTTGTTTTTCTACAGTTTTGTGGTTACTTTCATAGTATTTCAAGTTCAAAAGGTTCCTCTTTTTATGAAACTACAGCTGAAAGCATGTTTTTTTTTGTTTAAGGGCATCCTTATCTGCATGTCAAGGCATTACAAAGATAAAGTCAAAGGAGTTTAGTTCAGGAAGGTATTTTGGATCCAAATGAACAAGAATTACATTTTATGCTGAATTTTAGTTTTCTTACTTTGCCAATTTTTTTTTTTTTTGACCTGGATGTCCTCAGATTATCATTACCACATGTTGTTTTTCACTGTTTTATGCTGTCTCAATAGCAGGTCCTTGGAATGTCTTGTAGGCTTTGATAAAGAAAAGAATATCTATTTCTAAGCCTTTTGGACTTACATGCAAACAAAAAACAATAAGCAGATGGTGATTGTTGTAGACTTCCTAATTTATAGTGTAACAAACAAACTCAAGTACTCCATGCTTCTGAGTAAAGCCAATGAGCGGTCAAGGGTATTACGTTGCACATTTTAGCCCTCCTGTGCTATAATGGGCATTCTCATAACAGTGCAGTTGATACAACCAAATAATTCTACAGCATTACAATAGTATTAGCAAACAGTAAATGAGTAAGAAATTTTGTCACATGAAACAAGCATGTTTAATAGACTGCATAAGTCTCTTTTTTCAATCAAGTGTTTAAAAACATCAGCCTGACTGCTTAAAGGGCATGTATGGTGTATGTCAGGTAGTTAGTACTGATCAATCGTTACCCAGCAACTCTCCTGCTATATGAGAGCTACAAGGGCTCCGACTGTCAATACTCATGGTTATTACCTGTCATCTTGCTCCTCAGGTTATCATACAGTAGAAAACTCCCTGCTGTTTGATTGCTTTAGGCATCTAGTACAATCACTCTTACACTCACCAGCAACTTTATCAAGTTGGCCTTGTCAGTGCAGGGTTTGACCTCCATGCATTTTAAATTTGACAGATTAAACATGATATGATGTAATGATAGCACATTCCTGATGCTAATATCCTGGTTCACCACATCCAAAGACATTCTAAAGGATGGAAATCTGGTGACTGAAGAGGCCTCTGAAGTACAGTGAACGTAACGTTATTCCAAGAGACCAATTTTGAATGAATTGAGTTTTGAGACATAGTTTATTACCCTGCTAGAAGTAGCTATTAGAAGATGGGTTCACTGTGGCCATAAAGGGACGACTTGTGTTCAGTCAATCGCTGATTGTAATGTTGGGTTATTTGAACTACTGTGACTATTTTTATCTTCTTAATAAAATCTACTCACTCTCCTCCAACGCCTGGCATCAACAAGGTGTTTTCGCTGACACAACTACCACCCCCTTTAAGCAATTCTTTGTAAACCTGATAGATGTTTGTGAGAATGGCAGTAGATCAGCGGTTTCTAAAATACTCTTACCATCAAGGCTGAAACTAACAACAACGGCCTTTTCAATCCCCTTTTCTTTCCCATTCTAACCCAATTTGAACTTCAGCAAGTTATCCTCACAGCATTTATAAATATTATTGGCTGATTCATTGCAAGTGTTATCAAGGAATTGATGAAGTGCATCTCATAAAGTGTCTGAGTGTAATATGCATTGCCTTCGTCTTGAGTCAGCTGCAACTCTCATAGAGCTAATAGTCTTTCGGCTGTAATTATGATTCCAATGGAAGCTAGCTGTTGCTGCTACGTGAGTGAAGACGCTAAGTAGCCTCAAACTTCCCCCCCGATACTTTTCCGATGTCAGTTTAAATAGACTGTAATGCTTGTTTCTGTTAATAGCTGGGAAACACAGGTCATCACATGGTTTTGACTTCAAACCAAACTGGATCCTCTTCAAAGAGCTGCATCTAGAACAATCTTCTAAAATATTAAAGATATTTAAGACCCTGCTGACGCTTCATGGAAAGCTACATGTAATGCTAAAAGGTTCCTCTCCCTTCTCTCATATCTCCCCGGTTTCCTTACCAAGACTCATTACTTGGGGCTGTTCTTCGTGTTCACTCTGTCCTCCATCATCACCAATCAGAATTTCTGAGGACATCAAAGGAGAGCATGAGCACCACCTGTCAGGCCATATGCTATGATATAGTTACACTCAAACAACTGCTGGGTTATTCCTTTAACTCAAATGCTGGGTTCATACTGTAGGGAAAGAAGATTAAGCAAAAACTGGGTCAAAAAAATTGGGAGTTAAAAAGAAGAATGAATCCTCTTAGGTTCGCAATTTTGAAATTTTTTTTTGCAAAATAAAAGGTTAAGATGACTATAACAATGTTAATGTCAGTAGAGTTTGCTATGACTTTAATTCACACAAGAACAGAAGTTTGTTCACTTAATCTCACATTAACATTAGCCTTTTACTTGCTCAGAACCCAATAGCTACTTTTACCAGGTACGGCAACCTAATGCTAGATATATTCAACGTTCATGCTTTGATCAAATCAATATTCTACACAGTGTTATGTTCTGAGAATGAAATTTAACTGTTCATAATGTCTCATTAGTTAGTATGTTACTATCAGTGGCCTAACATTTTCAGTATTTATGAAATTTACTACGTCAGAAAAGTAAATGAGATGGTTATAATAAATGGCTATGACATATGGTTTGTTTACAATGTATAAGTAATGGATAAAGGGTTCTATTTGCTGAGGAGACAATTTGTCAGGATATACTAATAACGTGTCCAGAAAGTAGTTCATTGACTGCTACAGACAGCCCACATGCCCCCTGCAAGGATAGCGTTTAGAAAAAACTGTCTTACAAATAATACATCTTATTCAAATATTACTTTGTTTAGTTATATTTTCTCTATTATCTCTTCAGCACTAGTGTTAGACATTAGCCACTTTAACTTATTTTGGGGGTTAAAACCTAACTCTGTATGCTGCGTGAAACCAATGGTTCAACCCCATTGTGTGAAATAACCTTCAGGCTGATAGCAAAATAATGCTAATAGTGTTGTTTATAAACCAGCAGTTTTTAGAGTGTAAGGTATAATCAGAGGAACCTTTCCTTACAGGACCAGTGTCAACTTTGAACAAAAATGTTAGTCTCTGTGTTATTTAAAGTGCTTACATCTCTTATTCGGTTTTATGTTTTTCTCCATGCTACTATTGAAACTGGCTACATATACATGCTACTTAAATTCCCTTTACCTTTTTTTTTTTGAAAATATAAAAAAGGCTATAATGCCCTTGTTCAAAATCTGACATCTAGACATTTTCTTGTTGGTGCGCAGCTCCTAATGGTTGCCGACTGACCTTTCAGGTCTAGAAAGTCTTATTTATGTAAATCTCGGGTGAACTGGCCCTGTGACTCGGCACTAGCCTGTCCACCACAGCAGTATATTTTATATTGGCAAAGATTTCACCAAACTGCCAACGTTAACATTATTTTTTTTACTCCATTTTGGTTCCTGCTAGGCTGTACAAATCCAGCCCAACATTTCCGGGTATTTAAAGGAGATAGAAGCAAACAGATGAAAGAAGAAGCAGAGAGAAATACAAGGACGAGGACATTGGAAGTCCTTTTGTGATTCTAATTCTGCCTTCCTGAGTTGTTCAGCCTGAAAACACGTTGGTGTCTGTGTGGACCAAGTGACCAAAAATTTGTAAAAATAAAAAATAAAAAGCAGGGAGAAACCGAATGCTAAAACTTTGTTTCGTGAGATTTTCCTTGAGCAAGAATAAAGCTTTTGGAGCAACAAGGTTCTTTTTTAAACTTCTTCTCTGTTTGGAGTGTGGAATGTGAGTGTGATTGTGTGAAACTTGCGTGGTCCTCTGATTTTTACACAATACCACTGGCTCTTTCTTCAGTCTCCTTTACTCCACATGACTGCAGACAGCCTTTTCCCTGACTTTCATCCCATTGTCCTGAAGAAAGGGCTTGCTGCACACCTTCAGCAAGCTGTGTTGGCTACACAGGGTGTTGATAAAATGGGAAATGCAGGAAGAGCATTTGTTGGCCCGTTAGTGCACAAGGGACAGCCTGGGTGAGGGCAGGGTTCCAGATCCAGAGTAAAACAGCTTGAAAAGTAAAAAAAAAACAAAAGTAAGTCTGTTTTTCGCAATCACCACTCTGTTTCTATTATTTCTTTGTCTTTTGCTGATCTCCTCATCAGATGTACTGACTATGCGTCATCCCAGTCCTCAACCCTGATTTTATTAGGCACATTTTACCCAAAACATCTTCTACAGTGTTGTGTCAAAGTGATGTGCTGGCTACCGTACAAAGAGTTTGGTTAGGAAAAAAACAACTTTTTCAAACAATGGTCAAGATTCCTGGTTTAAGAGGAGGTTCGAGTTTATAATCTCATTCTGGAACGTCCTCTTTTTCTCCTGAGGTCTCTGATTGTGGAAGGACTTCTTCTTCCTCCGCTGCTGCCATCTCTTCTGCTTCATCGAGGTCGCCGGCTGACTCCTCCTCTTTGCTTGCCTGCTCCTGCTCCTCCTCCTCCTCGCGGATTGCTGTGATTGAATCTACAGGTTTGTCTAAGCAGTTGGCCTTCTCTTCTTGAGTCTTGTCTGATGCTTCGGCTGCAATCACACGTTTCCACATTTCATGGTTTTCCAGGAGATGCTGTGTGATCTGACAAAAAACCTTTTGTCTGCGCAGCTTTTTGGCTTCTTGCCGCTCTGTGGAAACAAAAGGAAAACTTGCTAGCTAAGCGACTGACGAAAAAATATGGCTTTCAGTACTTACTCTGTAAAAAAAATGACAACCATTTGCTGGCCATTTTATTTTTCTATCATATTGATTTATCACGACAGTGCTAAAATAATGTATTGTAATGATTGTTACTGTTACCAGGAAGTATTAGGGCTAAGAGAAAAGAAAACTGGCTTTAGAAGAGTATAATTTTGCAAAAAATTTAAAGATTTGAAGATTCAATTCACATTTACATGAAGAAACTTGAATATTCTCTGTCAAAAAGTCTTACATTTGCGGAAGAAAATCACACTTCCTCATTATCAAAGACACAATTTTACAACATTAAAACTAGGATGTGTCTGACTCTGTGAAGTCAGACATTTGGAAAAAGAAATGAAAAAGAAAAAAACTCAGAGTAACTGAGCAGTATTTAACTTTGTGAGGTGTGATTGCAGTATGGCATGCAGTTCTAGCCATATAAGTTATTGCCCAAAAAAAAAAAAAAAGCTGCAATGGATGTTTACATATTTTTGACCATCACTTTTATCTTTTCAGGGCTCTTTCTTTCAAAGTACCGGATCTGATACCAAGCGGGGAAATTGTATCGTCTTGGTGCAAAAACACAAATGATGTGTTTGGAGATTTATAGTTTTTTACAATTTGTTTGATATAATGAAGTACTTTTACAACATTTCTTATATTTGAAGGATGTTTCAAAGGACCTTGTCATATAATGCATTGAATGTGTGTGAAGAGTCAGTATTTTAAGTATTGACCGTTGTTCCCCAAAAAATCTAAAATTTAAGCTTAAAAATTTTTATGGGACAATAATTGTTTGTGACATACTTTGTCAATTTTCCTTTTTTCATAAATATCACCGCTAAATGAGTTCTATTAATTAGGATGCAGACATACGGGACCCATCGGAACCTGTTGACGCCTCCTCATCCGCCGTGTCCTCCTCTTCTGTATCTTGTCCTTCCTTTTCCACATCTACCTCAACCACCTCTTCAGACAGGTCCACCCAGCGCCCTGGCATGAGAGCAGCAGAGTCGTAGGAGGAGCACAGTGGTCCCACTATGTGGGAGATGAATGACTGCTGTAGTTTGGCGAGTTGGGGGGCAGACCGGTCCATGAATGGGCTGATAGGAAGACCTAAAGTTGCTTCTTCATCACCCTGGAAGGACGCAGAGAAAGAAATGTAAAAGGGAGAGAAAATACAAAATATACAAGGACTGGAATAATAAACATGTTCATATTATTTAATAATTGTACTTTGACATTTTATTTAACTGGACTGTACTAGTTACTTTGAAATTGGTTTGTTATTGTGTCTTCAAGTACAACAATGATTCAGAATATGTGACCCAATTAAAACAGAATACTTGACAAGGTACAGCATAAACTTTCTCCCATGATCATTACAATCCCAAACCCTGAATTGTATGGTAGGGTGTTTGCACGGAAAAATGACTTTTATCTCTGAAAGCTCCAACCTTGTGCAATTTTAGAAGATTCAGTGTTTTCTTACTGGCAAAAGGAATTGTAGAAAATATAAACAGTGGGGGTAACAATAGATGCAGGTAATTAGGTAAAAAAAATAAATAAACTTATTTCTTCTGTTGGCTTAAAAATAGATTTCTTTTTAATTTTTTTGTACATCTTTGGCAGTGGTGCATGTAAAAATGGAGGCTTTGGTTAATAAGACTAAAATTGTATCAAATAAATAACACAAAAAAACAGTCCAGCCAACTGTGGGTAAACTCTGTCTCTGAAATATTATGAACTCAGCTGTGAAGCACTGAGAGTCCCAGATATACAGCCCCCGGATACAGTCGCTGGAAAGTAGGTCAAGTAGACTACAAATAGAAAAAAGATGAGTTCAAAGTATAACTAATCTTTAGGTGTCAGCCTAAAAAATAAAACCGTCTCACTGTCGGAGATTTGGTGCAGCCGTGATGACTCCAATCTGCACATTTATTCCCGCACAATCAAAACAATTGTAGGCATTAATACTCTGCCTGAAATTGATCTGCACCCATTTAATCTAGTTAACAGATTTGCTCATCAGGAAACATGATTGCAGTGCGTGAGTCCATCTATTTCTTCTGTTTCTCATCCTTGACATGATTCACACTTCTGCATTTTCTCATTTTTCATTCAACCAGACACATTACTGCATATCTCAATTGGAGGATTACCTAGAAGTTGCTCTGAAGGTTGAATTCTTGGAACTGCTGCTCCTGTTTTAGTTTTTGTAACGGATCCCAAGATAACAAAACGGAGAAAAAAAAAAAGGATTGTTTTGTTTTGTTCCATCAAATGTTATGACAGTGCAGGATTCTGTTTTGTTGTTTTGTCGGTCTGATGTTACTGCTTTCAAGCTGTACAAAAAGAGGACGGGGGCTGGGGGACGAAGATTCCTATTGCCATGGCAACCAAAAACCTGTATGGTGTCAGTGTGGAGTACTGGTGGATATTGTATACATCGCATCCATGTAGGATCACCGCCTACATCGTTTTATTAGGTATTAGTGGTGTTCAACATGTTGAAGTGGCATTACGCAGGGTGTGAAACAATTGTGTGTTTACATCTCTGACAAGCTGTGTGAATGTCTGTGATCTGTCTCAACCACTGAATGAGAACTGTCAATGATGGCACATTTAGGTCATCCTCCCCCTTATAAAAAAAAAAAAAAAAATGCACTCCATCTCTCTTTTGATGCCTCCCAAAAGATTTGAGCTCTACTGAACTGTGGTTTTAAGTTTGTCATGTAAAATTCCACTTCACTGTTAGTCAAAGGAATCCTGTTATAGTAAATGCCTTTTACATCTTGATAGTAAAAATATTTTATAAATGTTGTTTTATTTTTGTTACATGTGTGAATAACATAGAGTTATAAAACTAAACATCCCGGAAACTTAGAAACGGCTACAGCTGCTTCGCAACAAGACTATCACTCCAGCTAATCAGATTTTATCTCTATGGTCCAGGTAGTTCGATGAAGGATTTGTTGCCAAGCATCAGTCTACAATGACAAATTCATGAGCAGAAAGTGTTCTGAAAATCTGATTCCACATGTGGTAGGTGCACACAAAAGATCCTTAGTGGAGTGTCCTTAAGCACAAAGCAGCCGTAAATCCCAGTCATATTTTCTGTTTTCTGTGTCTCCTTGAACCATCATCTCCCTCAGGAGAAAAGGAAATTACCTCTTGAAAGAGAAAGGGAATTCAAAACATCAACCTTGCTTTTCATTCCATCCTTTCCTCTATCATAGATATCAGAAACAGTTCATGGCAACATGGAATCTATGAGATTCAAAAACCCATTGCCAACTAAAAGAACTACGTGAGATGGAAACATTTTTGCAAAACGTGCCTTGGTGATCCCCAAGACTTTGCTCAATTTTGTAGAAAACACTGGATCGCAGCTTTAAAATATGCATCCCCTGAATTTCCTTTAAAAATATATTTTTGTGATTTAATCTCTTTCTTCCTATTAGGCTACAGATATTTTCATAAACTCACTTGTTCATAGAACTCATTGACAATCCCTTCTGTCCACTGCAGGTGTAGCTCCTTATTCTTCAAAGGTCCATTGACATCAGCTAGCTTGATGCACATCTGGCACACCAGCAATCGGTCATTCTCATTGGTCCAGTCAATGCCAGATACTCCTTCATCACCCACCTGAGAAGACAGGTGGGCAAAAAAAAACATGTTGCTTATTGAGTAAGATAATCCAGAAAGAGTTAGCCAATCAAGCAAGTTTAGGTAAAATAAAAATAAAAAATAAAAAAAAAGGTTATTTACCTTTGCATTAAATTCAGCAAGGAAGTCAAAGTGCTTTTTGAGGTCAGTAGCCAGGATTGCTTCAATGACAAGAAAGCGGAACCGCTTGAACTCCACATGTTCAAGATTCACCAGGAAGTTGAACTCTGGTTGAGACATGAAGAGGTTCCACGCTGCAGCTGCATGATGGTTTTCCAGCACCGACCTGTCGTTGTACAGAAGAGCCTACAGCAAAAGAAGGGGGAAAAACACACAACTTGACACAGTGTTCAATAATTCGCAGGGGTTCATTACATTATTGCAATATAATAAGAACAACTTGGGCTTAGCTAATAAAACAATACAGATTTATTTGATTGGTGAAGTGACTTCACAGAGTTGTTCTTCTAGTTGATAGTTTGTCTCTACATTCTGTTTGTTATAAAGTAATTATATAGGATTAAAAATACCAAAAATAATGGTAACTTTAGATGAAGAACAGATTGCATAAGCATTTTTAATAAATGGATGGATGGACCGATGAGTGGATGATGAACGAACCCATGAATGGATGAACAGAAGAATTGATGAATGGATAATAGAAACATGAGTGAAGAGATAAATGCACAAATTACAAATGTAAATTATAGATTTTCCAGACTTTGCAACCTTTGAGATTTTTTTAAAAACTGCTAAGAACAGTTACTAGTCTTGGCCTTGTACAGTCATGGCTTTTAGCACAGCTAATGTTTTCCAACTAATAAACATATTGCAGCTTGAGTTTTACCATACTCTATTTATTTATGCCATTTGGGTTTTTTGTTGTTTGTTTGTTTTGTTTACTTACATCCTTATTAGTGCAGTTAATCCTAGATTAATCTGCTACCTACAAAGACTAAACCTTTGCCAGTGTTGATCCATCTCTCTCTGCCAGGATAGTACAATCATGTACCTGTGGTGCGCTTGTGGCAACCAGGAAGGCGTTTGTTCTTCCAGGGTGGTCGTAATCATGCATGGCGGCAGCTACATAGAGGGCCATGAGCTCCAGGGCTGGAATTAGACCAGACAGGGAGCTGTAGCCGTCTTCTGACACAGAGCTCATCTTGGACACCAGGAAGCCCGGCGCTCTAGGCGTAATGTTGTTCACCGAGTCTGAAGACAGCAAGAGACACAAAATCAACAAAATCCTCTCTCTTCTTTGTTTTACCTGCAGCACTTTAATTAATAATCTGACACGTTCAGCCCATCGTCTTTAACAATTCTGTTGGAATGAAGAGATACACTTACAATCATACTGAAACAAGAGAAGAAAATAAAATAAAAATAGCACTAGCATAGTTTGCTTTTACACTCTACCCAAAAAATGGGTTTGTTGTACATTTACATTTTGATTAAAGAATTGAGCCTAAATTCTGCAATGTAGAGAGTAAGGAAACTGTATTTAATTCTACTTTGTCTCCTTGAAAAATCAACATTATTGACTAAAATTTATGTAATTCTGACCAAGGATGCACAGAGGACCTCAAAAATAAGTCACATCTAATTAGAGTTGAGTATGCATTGTGTTATCCAGATTCAACTGTTTACCAATGGAAGTCCTGCTGGGACATTTTGAGGCAGTCATCAATCTGATAGATATTAGATCTGACTGAGGATTTTAATATTTTACATTGATCTGCCTTTGCATCACATTTTTAGGGTATTTATTTACAGCAAAAAATAAACCACTGCTTTTAAGAGATCTAAGTTGACCTTTCTAAATTAGATGTTTTAACTAAATGTAACGAAAAGGGAAAACTCCAGAAGTTTATCCATAGGAAATGACTACTTTTAGACACAGCGCACCAGTGTGAATCCCGTTCTCAGTGGGCAGGATGGGCAGGCCAGGCACAGGCTGCGTGGTGAGGTACCACACGGCGTGCAGCACATCAGTCGCATGGATCCGGTTGTGATCTGAAAGGAAAAGAACCAAAGCGCTAATTCACACAGAGGTAGGAGTGAACAAATATCTGCAGTAACACAGCCATTTACAATCACATAACTTCAAGGCAACACAATCATTTCTGTGACTGTATGAAATTGTTGAAGAGGTTATGTAATAAAAAAATAATCCAATACTTTTTTAGCTGGATTGTTTATAAAGTGACAGTAGAAAGTAGCTAAAATGAGGCTTAGAGGATTCAAGAACTTAGTAGGGAAATTTGTTCAATATATAAAAAATATAACACAAACAAAAAGAGTGGGAGCAGAGATTTAAAGACAGTTGTCAGTACATTTAGAATAATCTGGACTGAAACAAAAAGGCTTGATTGATTGCACTATTTTTAATGTATTATCAATGTGAGAACAATAACACAATCAAACCTGAATGCAGCATGTGAAGAAAATTAACCACCAGAATTCACAAAATGAGTTGGTGTAACTGATTTAAGAGACTTTATTAAATTACATTAAGTTTCATAGACGTTTTATTTAAATGGACCAAGAGAAGCATCTGTGCTATTTGAGATTTTAGTGATATACTGTAAATAAAATTTGTCGCTAATCGAGGACTTTTGATTTTGCATGGATAACACAATCACTGTATTCCGGTAAACTTCTGTTTATGCCCCATGTTTAATGGGTTACATGTTGATGCCCTACTTTAAAATGAGTTCTCAAACCCTCCAGATGTACTTACAGAAAGCTTTGAGGAAGAAAACATATTCAGAACTAATGTGATTGTGGCTTAGCAAAAATAACTTTATGGATTTCCATCATAGGTAAAAAAAAACCTTGACTATATCGAGTAAAACCAAAGCCCATGTACAATTTTAATACTGTACATGTGCGATTGCATTATTATTCACACCCACTGACCTAATTCAACAAAGGTCCAACCAATTGGTGATAGTAGTCTCATTATGAGCGCAGTGACTGTGTCTCCAGCGATTATTGTATAAATTGTATAATATTTTATTATTATTTTCATGCCGGCTGCCAATACAGCATGAAAACAAAAGAACACTACGAGGAAATCAAAGAAAAGGTTACCAAAAAGTATAAGTCAGGGGGTGGAAACAAACAATCTCCAATGCACTGAACATCCCTTGGGTTTCAATTAAATCCCGCAATAAGAAATGGAAGGAATATTGCCCTGTCCTCACAAACTGAATGATCGTGCAAGAAGGGGACTAGTGAAAAAGGCCACCATGACAGCTCTGACTACACTGAAGGAGTTACAAGATTCAGCAGCTGAGATGGAGGAGACTGCAGACAATAACTGTAGCCCAGCTTTTCACAATTTAAAGCTTTATGGGAGAGTGGAAATTAGAAAAGCACTGTTGACGAAAACTCATAACAAGGCTCAAATAGACTCCACAGTCAGGTAGAAGAAAGTTCTTCAGTTTTATGAGGCCAGAAAGCAGCTGAGGACAAATTGTTTCCATCTGCAAGAGAACTACGGCTTCAGAGAACATTTATTTTTCAGCAAAATAACTATTTGAAGAATCCAACTAAAGCTACACAAAAATTGAGTAAAACTGCGGAGTCCAGATGTGCGAGCCTGATTGAGACCTAACCACACAGACATCACACTGGAATTGCAGCCAATGGTGCATCTACTAAACACTGAATCAGATTTTCCTTTGACAAGGTTTTAGCTTGTAAATGTCCTTTGTGGAAAACAGGCACATTTTGTTCATTGATTTCCAAAAGCAGAAATGGGTAAACCGTGTAAGGGGTTGAGTAGTTTTCAATGTGTAGCTTGCACATTATTGCAGTCATTTATGATATTTTATCTTCTACCAAACTAAAGTCAGTGCATTCAACATCTAAATATCAGTTAATACCTGTTCTGTTAACTCCTGCTGTTGATTTTGTTTTAAATATTGTGATGGTTGTGAGAGTATATATTAACTGCTGACCATTAAATAAAATAAAAAGATCCATCTGTGCTTAACTTTACGTCTGCAACCTATTTGCAGAGTTGCATTAAACACACAGACTTAATAGATCAGGTGAGGGAGTGTTATTACATGAGCAATGCATCCACCTTGTGGCTGCTAAAGGTATTACTGCACTTGTTTTTTTTTTTTTAAGCTGTATTTGGATAGTCTACTCCAGTGTTTTTCAACCCTGGTCCTCAAGGCACACTGCCCTGCATGTTTTAGATGTTTCCCCGCTTCAACACACCCCATTCAGATGATTGGAGTTCAGCAAAAGTCTGTTAATCAGCCATCAGTTGAAATCATGTGTGCTGAAGCCGGGAAATGCCTACACTGGTCTACTCACAAGGTATATCCCGGTAGCCGTTCTCCAAGGCATGGAAGTAATTCATAAACTCTTTAATGGGAATCTTGAAGGTCTCAAACAGGCCAGTATCCTCAAAAAGCCGATAGGTGACCTGAAAAACAAGAACATAATCACCATTGAAAATCTGAATAAGTGTTTACAATACTACCCTCATATAATTAATTATCCTATCTAACACAGAATGTTGACCTGTAAGTCTCTTAACACTATTCACTAAAGTGTTAGGAAAGATACATTAAATTCATGTGCCCTGATGATCTAGTTTATTCAACAATTCATGGCACTTCTGATGTTTTATTAATCTGCAAAAGAGCTGGAAAGCAGCTTGAGTTCTCAGACAGGTCTGAATAAAAAACAGAGATTATTCCACATAGAAATCATTTCTGTCAAATAGATATCTACAAATAAAAATGTAGAATTTAACGCAGGCACTAGTATTCAGCTCTCTTCTGTAACTGATACCACTGCAATCCAGTACAACCAATTACTTTAATAATTGTCTACCTGTATTTAATTCAGTCTCATTATACAAACAGCTGTTCTGGGAAGACATGTTAATGAGCAAACAGCAGGATTAAAGCATATTATTTCAAGTAGACTTTATTTAAGTGTAAGAGATCATTTTTTTTCCTTTTCCAAAGCAGTTTTCTTAAAATTTTTAAGTGCAACAGCTGCTGTTGCCCACACTGTCAGCTTAATATAAACACCTCACCAGACTGGAAATTTAGTTCAAAGTAAATTCAAATCATGTTATTTAATGTACTGGCAATGTAGAACATTTTAACTGTGATGTACGTAATGCTTCTCCTCAGCAGAGGCAAGGTCAAAGTTGATGGGAAGATAGGCGAAGCTAAATACAGAATGATCCTGGAAGAAGTCTATCTGAGAATCTGTGGCAAGACTTAATAATGAATGTTTTTAAGTCACACATTACAATCTCCTACTTGTGTAGATCTGCTACTGAGATTGTGACGTGCTAAAAAGACAAATTGGGAAAGCCTTCACTACTTGTCCAAAGCTGGTGGAGAAATATCTCAAAAGATGCTTGGTTGTAATTGGAGCGTTAAACACAAATGTGAGCCATACTTTTTACATTCTTATTTCTAAAAACTTTTAAAAGTTTCTATCATTTTACCTCTAGCTAGCAATTGTGTTCCAACTTATATTAGTCCTCACACAACATAAGATTCCAATAGTCAGCGGATATTCTGGCTGAACTGAATGTGGACATTTCTACTACTTTGCAGCTTTTCATTTATTCATCCTAAATATTGTCACATGTTGTTTTTACCTGGCTGAGGATGCAGCCTGTTTTGCCATGAGTCTTCTCCACAAGGCTGAAAATGGGGAAGTTCCAATTGTTGAGCTGACTCATCAGGGGTTCCAGACCCGGCATGACCGGACTCTCCAGGGCAGACGATGGCTTGTCCTGACAGGCGAACGTAAAGTCAGACACAGCTCTTACTCTGTTCATCTTCAAGAGGCCTACCCCACCTCGTTATATTGTTAAACCCAGTAAAATCGTTTACCTCTGGGGATGGTAGGAGTGGGTGAAGAACAATGCACTCCGACGGACACTCCCTACAGCCTCCCCTTACTTCATGTGGCTTCTTGCCTCCTTCTCCTTCGTCGTCGTTTTGTGCAAAGTCGCTGCTGTCACTGTGGTTGGTCTCATAAGTGCTGTCATAGGTGCTGTCGTAATCTGAGGAAGCTACAATGCGCTCATCTAGAGAGGGGATTATACAGAATCAAAAGTGTCCTGTTCTAAATCTTAGCTACCATTTATGTTTTGACTGTTTCCGTGAGATGTTTCTTGGGCAGTACCTGGATGCGGTATTCTGTCTGGTTTACTGCCTGATTCTACTCCATTGATTAGTCGATTGTTGAATGGCCTGCCGCAGCTAAATATGAAAACACAGAGATATATCTGCTTACATTTTGTATTTAGCTTAGGAGAGCATAACTGCCTGGACGTTACCTGCCGCAGAGTGATGGAGGTCGCCAGTGAATGGTGGTGGAGCTTGGTGCACTCTGGCTGTGAGTTAAGGCTCTGTGATGGCTCTTGGGGGCAACAGACACAGGAACCTGCTCTGTCAGTGGCCTGGCCAGCTCAGGAAGCTGAACTGAACATGTTTTTATCGTCGGACTGGAGATGGGCGTTCCCTGGACAGGAGGAGACTGACAAGGAGAGCCCAGAGGTGATACGTTGGAGGGAGGGAAACCTGAAAGAAAAAAAAAGATTGTTTCCCAGGTTAAATGGAGTCATTGAAAAGAAGAGCTCAATGGCTCCATTTACCTGGTCTTCCCAGTGGTTTGCTGTAGAGGTGGTTGGAAGTGCCAGAGGCAGTGTAGGAGGCTGACATGGAGCGGCTCTTTGAGATAGTTATCATCAATGGGTTGTTCCAGGAATCACCGCTTTGATGAGACAATTTAATCAGATCCGGAAATCACAGTAATCCTGTCTTGTTCAAAGTGGTGAGGCGATTACCTGTCCACAGTGTGTTTGATGCTGGCTGAGCGATCTCGCCGTACGGGGCCCGGCTCGATGGTGGGCAGCCCCGTGGCTGATGTGGTCGTGGTCCAGGTGGATGAAATTCTTCTCAGCAATCCTGGGGGCAGACTCCTTCTGAGACGCTGCAAGGCAAATAAAAATGTGCAAGTTAACACATCTGCATCATACACCCGCAGCTATTTCACAGGAGTACAAACTTTATTTTATTCTATTGGGATTTTAAAGTAGAATTAAAAGCATACAGAGTTAATATATATTTTTAATAAACATTCACTCTGTCCCTCCAAGGTGGAGGGACAGTTCCCCTGTCCCTCCACCTTGTTAGGGAATGTATGTGGTGAAGTGCAGTGTTAGTCCTTCACCAGGCGTACAGTTGGGACTTTAGTTGCAACCTGTTTGGTCAGATCAAACTAACAGTGACAAACACTCCAGCTGTACCTGGTGTCAAACAACAACTGTGTTAAATATTGCGGAAGGTTTGTAATGCTGTTGGTCTCTTCCAAAGTTCAGAGAATCTTGTTATGATGTATGGCAACATAAACTCTTTGCGAGTTTATAATTTTTTATTAAATTCTGGTGGCCCCAGGCAGAAAACTAAAACTGGATTTCAGGATTGTCAACAGGATAATACCTCAAAACATATGGCAACACAAACATAAAAACCATTCACCAAACAGAAACCAAACTTTGTTCCATGGCTATGCTAGCCCCCAGACTTAGGCCAAAAAAATCCTCTGACGATGTTAAAGAGAAGAGAGTATTAGTGACTATCCAGGACTCTATAACCTAGATAGATTGTGCAAAGAGGAATGTTCAAACACCCCTTGCTCTGTATACTCCCACCTTGTGAAATGTTTAGAAATGATATAAACTAGGTCAAAGCCCTATCTAAATGCAACACAAAAAAAGAGACAGACCACAATGTTCCTGTTTAAGCATACTTTTGTCTCAGGTACGCAAACACAATCCAAGCATTGGCAGAAATATGAAGGAACCCCTGCAGTGCAAAGTGCTGTTATGAAAAGTTAATACAGGACTGGGCAAGAAATTAAACATGATTTTTCCTACATGGTTATGTGACTGACAAAACATTAGAATCCTAGTTGCTCCCTTGTGTCAGCAAAACCAAAAGAATCAAGCTTAGACTTAAATAATGAATAAATAAGCTAAACCGAAACTACTAAAAATTGTTAAAATACAACAAATGAAGATTTTGGACTATCAGATTTGTCTCTGGTATTTTAAATGTACTGGGGAAGAATTGTAGACAAAAAAGAAAAAAGAAAAAACTTGCTTTTCCATAGCAGTAGATTTTGGTTATGGTGTTAAACCTGCAATAAACATTGCATTCGGCTGTAGGAATGCAGTGCTGTCATTTTGTGGATTTTGTGATTTTCGTCAGACCTAAGAAATGCACATTTGATGAAGACAGCAGAAGAGGTTCAGATTTAGAGTCTTTTTGTTAAATGCATATTTCTTCACATGTGTAAGTCTTATTTGCAAAGCTCCAATGTAACACAAAAAGCTTACAGTTGTATACTTCTCTCTGTCTTCATGCAGCAGGTTTCTTTATGGTTCTTATTTCTAAAAGTGGAACAGGTAGCAAAGCTTGAGGGAGGTGACCCTGAGCTATTCCTATGGTAACACAGCTTTGGGCCTGAACTCATGGAAGATGTCCCATGATGCATTCATTGTGTTAGTCTGTTTTATCAATTTCCCATCGCAAATATCATGGGTCTAGTTTTTCTTTTGTTTGTCTCTTTGATCTGATTTGTCAAACAACATACAGGGGGTGAAGATGTGTTTCATGTTACATCTACTTCTGTTTTATCACCTTTTTATTATTTAAACTGTATTCTACCTCTCAAAATTTGCCCATGAAAACTATTGTTGTGAATTGTTATCACTATTCTAGTAACCTGAACCATGATTTAAGTTCATAAATCCACTAGTCACCCACCAACTGAGTGTCTTTTTTTATTTTGCGAATTCTCTACTGCAAAATAGATCAATCTCAGTCAGACTGGATAGAGAGTCCCTGTGAATATCCATTTTGAAGTCTTGCCACATATTCTATACTGGATTTAGGTCTCGACTTTGAGTGTGCCATTTTAACATATAATTTTGTTTTAAACCAATTTGTTCCTTTGGAAACCTGGGCGTATGTTTTGGGTTGTTATCCTGCTGGAAGGTGAACATCAACAACAGTCTTAATTTTTTTGACAGCAGGTTTTCCTCCAGAATTGCTTGATATTTGGCTCAATTTCTTCAAAAATTACCAGAAACCTATTGGTTGCTTCTCTGATTACATAATATAATGTTTTGTAAGGTTTAGTTAATGAAATATCTGAAGATTTAGAACTTTGTGAAAGAAAAACAGGTTTTTTGTTCCATTCCTTCTAAGACATAAACAGAAACTTTCCGTATGAAGAAAAGAAAGAATGAAAATATACATCCAAACTATTGGGACTAGTTTTGAGTTATTTTCACAGGGTAATAAAGTCAAATGACAATTTTAATTGTGTCTTTTTCACTTTGGCAAATATAAAACTGTATATATGCAGTTTTAAATTGACATTTGTTGTCACTATGACTGTATACAAAACAGACCAGGGTGTATTTGCTAATTTACTGTGATGGAACGCAATATTTATTGTGAGGGAATGCAAAAAAAAAAAAAATCTCCATGTCCCCTGGGGGGCTCTGTAGTATTGTGATAGAATGTAAGAAAAGAAAATAAAAACTCAAGTGGTGTGAATGATTTTGGCAAGCCTCTGTTTATTTATATGTGAGAAAAGCTCCTCAAAATCACTCGTTAGTCTCATGTTACTTTGTTTTTGTGAGGAAGATGACCAGATTCTCAAATCACCCTCTCTGATCATTGAGATTCAGTACATGTACTAAACATTTCAGTGCACTCAAGCAGGTTTAAAGCAGCTACTCACTTTCCAGGTATCCTGTATTACATCACACGCTTTATTTAGTTTTCTTTCTGCCTTGAACACCTGCTTGCAGTTTGAAACACTGGCCTTGTCAAACATTATTAAGCCATCCGGAGGCTTTTGGGTCATTAGAACCACATAAACCATGCAATAAAGTGAAGTCTGAGTGTAATTTATGCAGGGATGGGGTACACCTGGATCAAACCCAAAGTGCCAAAGATTCTATCCTCAAGTTTTTAAGTCTAGAGGCCAGCACCTGAACATGACAGAACACAGACATTGTTTTGTTGTTGTTTTTTGGTTGAGGCATCGCATGTTTGGACAATTACTCCATCTGGTTTTGAATGCTATGCAAATGGAAGGGGTTTTGCTTTTACTTTTATCCTTTTTGGAGAGTTGCTATGACTGGTAACTGGCAGCAACATACTGTTCTTACAAATGGGAGAAGCTGATTATAAACTCAGAAGGTCAAATAATACCTGAACTATGACCCCAAATCCCAGAAGAGTTGAAAAGGAGGCTTCACAGATGCAAAAAGAGATGGAGGAAATTCAAATAATCTCTTCCACCAATCATAACGGGCAAAGATCATCTCCCTGACAACAACATCTCTTTGCCTGACTTGCCAGAGATTTAAGGAGGAGCAATGAAAGCAAATGAGGTGGATTGGCAGTATTAAATTGAATTGGATTGAATTGTGGAGTTGCAACCTCACAAATTTAGTCTCATCACTAAGGTAAACATGCTAATCAAATCACATAAACTCAAGGGATGCATGTGGTCTTGCAGATAACATCTCTCACTGTAGTTATCTGATACAATTTGTTATGATATAAACAAAGTCAACTATAGCTGGTGATTTATTACTTAACAACTAGTAGAAAGTCAACAAACAGTAGAAAAGTCTAGAAAATAATAAATTAGCTGGAACAACAAATGATGTTCTCAAAGTTCAACTAAGAAAATGGACAGGGGCAGACAAGGGGGCGACAGATAAACAAATAAATGGATGAAAACAAGCTCAGTGATGTGTGACAGTTAACTTACTGCTCTCTAGAGTAGCAAAATAAAACCACCTGAAACCCAGCTTGTTCAACAGATATTTGCAGTGAGGATTTATTTGAAGGTTTCTCACCATGGATGCATTTATTCTTGCTAATCTATTTTTTTTTGTTACCACAACAAAATAATTCTCATCTGATCGCTAATCAGAACTGCATTCTGGTAATTCTGATTTCCAACCAGCTACAAAAATCTTTTTATAGATATATATTTTGGCAGCTCACCATAAAACAACATGGGATACATGCTGCTATAACATAGTGAAAATTAAGAGAGGAACATCAGCTATTTTTACTTAAAACAGCAAAAAATTAGTTTTCAAATCATCATGACCCCTAACCTTTGGGATGGCCAATCTCTCGGGTCTTTCCGGCCCATCCTCTGAGTCGGAGCAGGCGTGGAGGTCTGTGGGGATGCGGGGCTGATGGAGCGGCTGGATGCTGATCTGGGTGCTCAGGAGGTTGCTGACAGCTTTCAGAGAGCTGCAGGTGTTTGGAGGCAGGGAGGGGTCAGCCAGCAGGTCTGAGATCATACCATGGGCTTCTCCCATCACCGCGATGTCCACCACCACGCTGGTGCCCAAGGACTGGAAGGAAGAGAGAAAAACAAGTTGTTTGATGCTTATTTAGATAATAAAAGGCAATGAGTTTATCTGCAAACTCTGAATCAGAGTGTCTGTGTGTTTGTCTTCAACCAGTCCAACAGGCACAGTTGTATCTTGCTTGTTGTGTCATTATATGGTAGCAGTAGGTTAGCGAAGAACAAATAAAGACAGCATCAACAGATCTCCAGTACCTTCATGAAAATAACTATATGTCTAAACCCTTCAACAGCGCCTCCAACCTGCAATCGCTGTTATAGACTCAGATTCTATCAAAGATTAGCCATTTATTGTCTTTGTAAACTATTCCCCCTTTAGTCTGTGCTAATCAGCTATTTTTTTTAGCTTTTACATCCTCACATCATATAATACCTTATAATAATGAAGATAAGACATTGTACCTCCTCATGTAGTTGGTCAACAAAAAAAAACAATTATATACAAGTATAATTATTTTAATTCTTTTCACTTGCAAATATGCTCATCTTTGATTCATTTGTAGAGACATGGGAGGACGGACATAAAAAGTGCTACAACAATTCTAAGTAATGTTTGCCAATAAAATTTTCACTTCGCATGAAAGGTAAATTTGCCCCATCTTATTCTGATTCCACACGTCTGCACTATCACATCAACAGTAGCAAAATCCTGTGATGACATTTGAGATTTTCAGAGATCTCTTTCAGTTTCTTGGTGTGGGCTTTTAGACTCTTTCTTGTACATTAAGATGGTTATTCCTTTGAGACTGATTTGTATCACTCATCAGACTCATAATCATCTACATGACATTTACTACATCGTAAGAAAAAAATAAAAAAGCTAAAATGCCGTATTTTACCGTATAATACAGTAAAATCTGGTAAAATCTGGTACTGCTAGTATTTTACCATAAATTAGAGATTAACTCATTTATAACTGTGCAGAAGGCAGATGAGCTAGATTTATTTGTCTAATACTAGGCTGTCACAACATAGTGAGAGTTTTAACAAAAATCTTTTTTTTTTATTTATAAAAGTTATATACCCCAGCTTTAACTGTCACACTAATCACTTAAAATGTCATAAACCAGGTGTGTCCATCTCCAGAGCTGGTGTCCTGCATGTTTTAGGTGTGTCCCTGCTCCAACACACAGTTGATTCAAATGGCTTAGCATGTCATGAAGTTCTGAAGGAGTTTGCTAATGATCCATTCATTTGATTCAGATGTGTTGAACCAGGGAAACATCTAAAACAGGATGTGAGGCTTAATTTAGGCTCTATGTCATAGCCAGTGGTGTCCAAAGACTCAAGGTGTGGTGTCCAGCTCTTAAATTGTCAACTAATAAATTTCTCTTTGCTTAAAGGAAAAGGACAAACTAGTGTTTTGCAGAACACACACAGTGTGATGTCGCCTCTGCTCCCCAAAGACTCATTGTGGCATCATGAGCATGAACTCCACTCCTCTGTCTCCCTCTGGTGTTAAAGCAGAGTGTGGAAATCAAAGAGAATCTCAAAAGTGAATGTAGAAAATGCCAAAAAGTTGGGCACATCAGCAAATAGAAGTTATCAAGATAACAAAAGCCTTAAATCAGTGTTTCTCAATTCTGGTCTGCTGCCCTGTATATTTTACATGCATCTCTGTTCCTGAATACCTGCTTCAAATGATTGGATGACCTCCTTTACATGCCATCAAGTGCTAAAGGATCCTGCTAGTCACCCACTTATTCGGGTCAGGCATGTGGCAGAAGGGAAACACCTAAAACATTCAGGGCAGTGGTGCCTGAGGACCAGAAGTGAGAAAGACTGCCTTAGCTTCATCAGTGATGAATAAATTTGAGGTAGCATTTAGTTCGTGGTCAGCTGTTTTTTCTGAAGGTATATTTTTATTTGTATAATTGTGTTTACTTATAGTGGTGTCTTTGAGTAAGTCCTACACTATAGCTGTAATTACTTATTGTGTACAATCAATAATTAGCAATTACTTGTGTCTTGTCCATCAATCTCAGATGCAAGGTGAGGATGTCTTCTAATCGGACTATGTGGACCGTGTTGGGGACATAAAAAGTTTTGCTTTTGATTGATGAAATGGAATATGAAATGTCCATTAAGATCTTCTTTAAATTGGACAATTTTCAAGGTTTCCGTCGTCCGAAACAGTGACTGTTAGATCTGGTAGCTATACGTATAACTAGTTTACTAAGCACTTTCAATTATTACTCACTTATTACTTTTTTTTTTTTATGACACAATGCTTTCTATATTAATTCACATTAAATTTGGTTTCTGCCAACGATTAAATACAAGGAAAATAAAGTAAAAATATATCAGAATCAGCTGAAGTCAGCACTGGCAGTTCAGAGTCTCGCTAAACTGGAGATTAGTAATCAATTACAAAACTTTGATTGGTACATCTCGACAGGAACTGTTTATATTTATAAAAAAACAAACAAGAAGAAAACAATAAAAACAAAGGCTTTAATTAATTAATGAAAATGTTCACTTATTTATCTAGGCTAAAAAGGGCATCGCGCCAAGCTTATGAAACTCAGAAATCAAAGCCTGTTTTCCTCTCTCCACTTCTGCTCTCTTCCTGCATCTCTCCGCCGCTCTGCGCCGGCTTTTGAAGCGAATGCGCTCACATGATCAGTACATCCATAAGCCTCCGATCTCCCATCTGTCTGCCCCCCCGAGGCTACGAGGCTCAGCGACTGGCAACAGTCTCTGCTCTTGTCACTTGCTTTGTAGGAGCTCCAAACTTTTCCACTGCCTTTGTAATGTCAGTTGTAATTTTTTTTTTCCCCTCTGAAAGTGCAAGTTGGGTTCCTCCTCTCACGTCCCTGTAAAGCATAAAAATTGTGTGAAGAAGGAGACAAAAAAGGATTAAAGAACCAGAACCGCCCAAAGTTTCTCCAGACAAGATGAGACATAATTCTCCAAGTTACCTTCCACGTGCAGGCTGTGCTGGCTTTTCAAAACTATAATCTGATGCTGGAACTATGTCGTTTCTTGGAAAAGCTTGGGTTTTTGTGTGTGCACGCACACACCGTGCATGTGTCACCTCAACCCGAACAAAATCCATTAGACCACTCCAGAGCTTTATGACATCCTGCTATTGTGACATTCACCTATTACCTGGCAGTAATGGACTCTGTGCAGCTAATGTCATAGAGGAAGTGGGATACTAGGATGAATTTATGTGTGTCTATAGACACCCCCCCACTCACGCTCAAAGAGTTGGGTGTTGCCGCTGTTTTACAACACATTTCCTGCTGTTCTCGGATGTTACGCTACCCCATTTTTAACATCTAAATCAGCCTGTAGTAGGGGTGTGTCCCATTTTGTCAGTGCTTTCAGAACAACATGCAGCTGACTGAGAGCTGCCGAGCACTGCTCTGGTAGTCACAGTGGAGAGACAAGGCAATGGAGAAGGTTATTGATTCCTCCCAGCATAAAGACCCACAGGATACAGCAGGGGGAGTGATGGTCAATGAGTGAATCAACAGTGGGAGCTATGTGTGTTTGTGTGTTTGCGTGCACACGCAGGCATGAATGTACCAGGGGTGCCTCTTGGGATCAGTCTGTCAGGCTTTCATGGTAATACAGTGCATGCTGCACGCAGAAAGATGGGTCATAATCCCACAACAAAGGCGGTGCACTGTAACAGAAGACAATATTAAACCCTGGCCTCTGATGTGCATAGATAAAGGAAATAAGATTTGTGTATATCAGGCTACTAAGAATAGAACAGCTGATTTGGATCTTTTGTCAAGCTACAGCAACAACATCAAGAGGTACATCAGAGATGATTTGCAGTAGAGTCAGTGTTTTCTTGTCAAACTAGTACAGACTGAGAGTCTCAAAAGGTAATGAAAAAAGAAGCATCCATTTTGAATAAAAATCTACAATCTACATCTGTTTCAGATTATATTTAATTTAAAAAATATGGAAAGTTAAAGGTTATGATCAGTCTTTTCAATAATCACTGAAAAAAATATGTCAAATCCCTTGCTCAAACTCCTCTTACAATTGCTGCTTTTTACACGTTTCCACTGGTATTTTGATAGCTTATTTTTTTGAAGATGAGCTCCAAGTATTTAAGGTTGGAAAGCCTCCTTACAGTCATCCTCATATTTAGGTCTGTCCACGGATTCTCTATCAGATTCGAGAAAGGTCTCTGACTGGGCCACTCCAAAAGGTTAAAATTACTTTCAGTTAAAAGAAATATGTCATTAAAATTAAAATATTACTTTAAATCTAAACATCTCATTGTTCTCTTGACAACAGCTCATAAATTCTCTGAGGTTCAAGTCAGGGGAGATGGCTAGCCAATGAAGGACAGGAACGCCACAGTCATTGAAGCAGCTTTTAGTACCTATGGCTGTGTGGCCAGGTACCAAGTCCTGCTGGAAAATATAATCAGCTTCTCCATACAGTTTGTCAGCAGAGGGAAGCATGAAGTACGCTAAGATTTTCTGGTAGTTGGCTGCATTGATTGTTGACAGTGGACCAACACCAGCAGATGACACGGCACCCCAAACCACCACTGACTGTTGAAACTTCACCCTGGACTGAAAAGCAATATTGATTATGTGCCTCCCTACTCTTCATCCATACTCTGGGACTGGGGTGCTCAAGTCCAGTCCTCGAGAGCTACCATCCTGCAACTTTCAGATGCATCCCTGCTCCAACACACCTGAATAAAATGAATGCCTCGTTACCAGGCCTGTTTAGAGCTGATCCCGGTCTGTTGGAATAAGGATACTTCTAAAAGTTGCAGGATGGTAGCTCTCGAGGACTGGACTTGAGCACCCCTGCCCTGGGACCTTGATTTCCAAATGAAATAAAGAATTTACTTTATTCTGAGACCAGGACTCTGGACAACTGCACAACAGTCCAGTTCCTTTACTCCTTAGCTCAGGACCAGTTTTGACCACAATGAAAGTGTTTGATTTTGAATCAGATGTGCACAACTTCAGTCCAGATCTAATAGAAACAGGAAAATAAAAACATGACTATCAAAAGCAATTGCATCTGCTTACACTTAGTTTAGCACCAAGTGTAAGCAGATGCTAACTTTAGCATTGCTTGCAGAAAACATTTAGCCAGCCATTGTTGCCACTTACAAACTTTGTCTTTGTCTGTCACTCTATCACTGATTAATTTTTCTAAATTAGATAAATGACTTTAAAGTGGCAGAGATTATTGCCTTTCCTTTATTTTTAGCAGATTACAAGTCGAGAACTAATTCACATCCTACTTCAAAATAAAACATCAAATACTTAGTTCTTGGTATCACTTTGACAAAAATGTGTTGCTTTACCCCAAGATACTAAGCATTTAAAATGTTTCTTAGACTGACAAAATGGCTTGTATAGGGTGTTTCTGTATTATCCACTGCCACTGAACCGAACTATTAACTGCAGTGAGTCCTGGCTGAGACTCTTAAAAAAATCCCAACTTTTGTTCAGGATTAGTATAGTACAGTACCCAACAATCTTTAAAAGCCATTCAATGGGGAAGATAAAACAATCGCCTCTCACTGTGATATGAAGCCCTATTTAAACAGGGTGTAATAATAATCATAATACTGATAATCAACTTTAGTTAACTATACAAAAACCACATTTAGATCTGCTCTTTTGTCAAGAGTGACCTGGCAAGATAACAGCACTGCTTACAAGTGTCAGCATTTACATTAATGCAGTGACTTCTATTAATTTAGTTTTAAAAGTATGAAAGCCCAAAATAATAAACTCAGAAAATAAAAACATGACTATCAAAAGCAATTGCAATTGCAAATTCAAGTGTATTAGTCCTGAGCTTCTTCTCACACCACTATGTCTTCAGCTGAAAATTGGGGGTAATATAAGTATAAATTTTGCAATCTGTATCTGCCCACTAGGGTGTGCCAGGACTTTCTGCAGATGTTTCTATGCACCTGACTATGTGCAGTGAGTGCAATGCTACTTTTTGAGAAATACGCTATGAGTATGCTTTGACTGTATTTTTGAATACTTTATCGCTTTTTGAGCCAAAAACTGCATTCTTTCCTTCTAAGGTAACAGATGACAAACCAATGTATTACTGCTATGCTAAGATGTTAACGAATTATCTGTGTGCCTGTTGACTTCAGGTCAATGTGCATTGAACAACACTTTGCTTGTTCAATGCACATTGCAGTTGAAGGCTGTAAGTAAATCTATTCTTGGAACAAGCACTAAGATCTCCACTAGTAGAATGTCTCAGTATTTTGTTACTCTATATTTATCTATAGGGTAACAAAAAGTTTAAAACTGAAACTAACAAGTAAGGCTGGAGGAGAGTCCAGGCTCATCTTGAGTTCAAACAGACTAAGACAGTCAGAAATGTGGAAAAAACAACAAAACTTATTGGTAGAGAACTGCAGCAAATGACAGTACACTCCTATGCTAGTGAGTTTAAAGATTAATATATTTATGATGTTTTACAACACTGCACTAGGGATGCAAATTGCAGAAACATTGCATATGCTTGGTGTTTGACAATTTTAAGAAAACTTGTGCCAGAATATAAAATAAAAATAATGCAAATAGATGCAGAGAACTTCTTTAGAGAAATTTCCTTACTTCAAGGTGAAACTCGCAGTTCAATTTTAGGAAAGATTTAACTATTAAGATAATATTTCAGATAAAATTAATCCAGATTCCAAATTAGGAAATATTAGGAAGAAGAAACGTAACCGTTCTCCATTATAAAACAGTTCTAAATAATAATGACAAAGACAATCTCTTATTTCCTTCAACAGCTTGTTTTTTTTTTTTTTTTTTTTTTGCATTTTTTACTTCCTCCATCCCAGATTTCCCTCTCGACCCCGGCTCTCTCCAGAGAGGCAGTTAGGAAGTATGTAGGCAGATCAGGCAGAAAGGCAGATGGGGGGAAGCAGAGAAAGAGAGATAAAGAGAAAAGTAGTGACAGCCATGGCCAGTCAAGTGAAAAGGAGAGCAACTCACTCCAGCTCACCAGCTGAGCTCCTCCACAGTCAAATATTGCAGCCTAGTAGCTGTAAATGTAAAACTGCAGTGGGTAGCATTGCTCATTTGTAGAAAGCTTTGGAACTGGAGCAACTCAGGTCCTTGAGACAACTCCTCAACAAATACATCTATTGATTTATTATTAAGAATCCCACAATATATAGAGACATGGCTCTCTTGAGATTCTTCTGGATGGCAAGCTGAAATAATTTATATTCTACATTATAAAATCATTTTTATCTTACATTATAAATAAATCTAACTCTGATTCACAATGAGTAAATCTGTCGTCACGTCACATTATTTATTTAGGTCTGAGTAAAGATTAAGATGGTATGTTAACCAATGTGTTGGAAAGAGGTAGCATGTGTATTTTGAGGCACAGTTCACACACACACATTAGACAAACTTCTTAACAAATAGAGGACCACACACCCAAGAACAATAGTGACACTGATTCCCTCAGCACTGTCATCACTAGTTTCTCACAGGCGTAATTGACCTAAAAACTACAAGCTTAATTTAGACTCAGCTTCAAGTCGTCCCATTTAAACCGTCCTTTCCTCACTGATTAAATGGCTTTCTACACACACTCTTTATACACACACACACTAAGTGAAACAGATCTCAAAAACAGCTAACAGTGAGGTTGAAAAAAAAACCCATACTGAACCTGTTTGAAGAGGTGGGCATTGTCCTGATGTCGCCCCAACGTACTGGCTGAGTGCCTCCGCTGCATCATTTTTGTTTGAGCTGCCCAGTCGTGAAGCTGAAACCAATTCCTTTGGATTTATACAGGACTAGGCTGCTGGCTGACTCATTAAGAAATAAATAAAAAAAGCTAAAGCCAAAGCTGCAAGCATTTAGCCAAGCACTTCTCCAGTTCTCCTCTGACTTTCTCCTCTCTTCTCCTCTCTGACGCTTCACAAACCTCCCTCCATCCTCTCACCCGCCCCTACCGCGCCCATCTGCCAATTACAAGGGATCAACGACGAGGAGACCTGCAGCACTTGGAAGTCTCTTGCTCTGAAAACTACCTGGTTGCCAGGATACAACGGGACAAGGACAAAGATCAAAATGTTCATGGACCATAAAATAGTTATTTGGGGCTCAGTTGACCACTGTTACACTACGCCTGCTACTTGTCGAGTGTTTCCTGCCGGCTGATGCATGACAACCAAGCAGAGACCGAGATGTGCTATTGGAAAAGTCCTTTCTGCATCAGGAAATTGAAAATGTCATTGATTCACAAACAGTCCATCTGATTTTTTTATTCCGTTCATTAAAGCTTCAGCTGTGAGATAAGCACTGGAAAAACTTGGTTTATATTAACAAGTTTGATTAATTTTGTTGTTTTTATTTTGTAATCTGAAAAGCTTGATTTATAACGATTAATCTTAAAAATGCTACGAGTAACGTCTAGCCCGGGGATCTGCAACCTGTCACTCCGGAGCCACACCTGGTTCTTTGGTCCTTCCATGACGACTCTTAAAACCAAAAATTAAAAAATCAACTTTTAAAAATAGCTAAAATAACAAATCATGATAGCTATTTTTTTGTTTGCTTTTGTTTTTTATGTAATAATTACATTTAATTTCCACAACAGAATGACACTGAAAGTACCAGTCATTTTTATTTAGATTATTATTATTATTTTGTTTTTTTAGCTTTACTAGGCTGGAAAGTATCCTCATCCAAAATATAAGAAAATGTAGCCAACATCTTTTTGAAAAGATACTCATTCATACTCCTGACCAGTATGAATGTCATTTTCATCAGGAGGAATTTGATTATTGATCTTGATAAAAAAGTAATTACACTTAGGGGCCTGACTGGATTTTATGTTACATTATCAAGTTATGGTTTTCCTGATTTTCCTTTTTTGCTCCACTGAGTTGGGATGGGCTGGTAGTTTTCCAACATTTATGTCTGGCACATGATCTGCTGAAGGATGTGGATATTTCGAAAACCAGATCTTCATCTTCCACCAGATTCCGAAGCACACTCAGTGTAAAATCAGATTTGTCATTTTCGCAGTCCCTCAATCACTACACTCCTTCTCCACCAACCCATCTGTTTATAAAACAAGAGCAGCCACTACTGACGAAAACACAGAAAAGGACACATCACCCATAATGCTTGAAAGCTCATCTACATACAACTCTGCTAACTCCTTACCCACTACAACCCTGATCTGTAAGCTCTCTTTACAAATATTTTTGTTTTCAAAGAAAAGAGTGCAATTTAATTTGATAATCTCAATTTAACTTTGAGAACTGCGTTAGACAAATACTTTGAGCTGCAGAAATATTTCTCAAAAAATACAGGAGAGGTAATCTAAACATATAGACAGACAGCTGCCGTTTCCTCAAGAGTGAATACATAAGTCAAATTGACGCCTAAATACAGAACAGACGACATACAATGTGACAGTAGTACTGTAAAGTGCACACTCCTGACCTACATTTCATGTTGCCAACAGCTACTGTAGTGACAAACATTTTCTGCAAATCAAACAAAATGAGATAAAAAGCAAAATCAATTGTTTTTAATCCATATTAGAAGATACAAATATGAAGGATAATAAAATCCAGATCAGAAGGAATAGTTCAGATTCAAGTGGTTTTGTGGGTGATTATGCTGACAAATCTTTTTTGATTCTCAGGTTATTCCACAGTTGTGAAGCCCTTATGTCTCCCGCCTTGAGGTCTGGTTGCAACAGATGCTGTGCAGATCTGAGAGCACAAACTGGAGGGTGACGAGTGAGGTTGATAACAACCGATGGAGCAAAGAAACTCAGCGAATCAAATTGTCAAATGGGAGCCCGACGAGCAAGGAAACAGAGCTGTCTATATTCGGTTCGGTACTATATTTTGTGGTCCACTGTAATCAAAGGAGCATTTCCACCACCAGTTGGTTGGACTCTCACTGGTTAGTCAGGGTTAAACACCTAAGGTGGCGCCATACTAGTGCGGTGACAACGTGACGCACCAGTAAGTCTTGGGCTTGTCGCAAGCGATGAAGTTTTGCTATCCCCGAATCAGCGGACAGTGTTGTGTGTTGCATGTAGTTCCACACGAACTGTACCATTGTATTGTGGACCTGCAATGCAGGTTGGTTGGATGTGCCGCTTTTAAAATAGAAACAGTCAAAATAGCGTACCGAAACACACTGACCTGTACCGTACCACCCAGTGGAAACGAGACATAAGTTGGGCCGGTTTGCATGAGAAGAGCTTAAAATGAGGATTAATTGGTGATATGATTTTGTTCTAAATCAGAAGAGAATTACTTCAGAGTGGAAATTTGTTTCCCAAGCTTCCGAAACGTAGCTCTGTGTTTTATGCACTGATACATCCATGCTCCTACAATCTACAGGAAATGTCACAGTCTCATTTGTCTCTGGAAAAATGCTGCAGATATCTGGTTCAGTTTCTAAAATAACACCTACTAACAAGATTTCAGCTGCAGTTTGTTACATAGTGAGCTTCAGTGATTGGAGGATGACTACTTAGGAAATAGTCTCCACTATTAATTCCTCAAGTTTTCCAAAGGTTTTTAAAATGAATCATCAAGGCAGAAAAGTTTAAACAAGAGGCCCTCCACCACTGTGCTGGTGGTTGCAGAGGGATCAGTTATGTAGTAATTAGGGCGATATTGACAAGCAGAATGTGGGAGCAGTTTTATTTTGAAGAACCAGGAAGTGACTGTCCAGTCCAGCGGTATGTCATTGCTTTTGTGTTAGTCAAAGTTGGTAGTCTACGTTAAAACAGGGGGAACGACCCAGCAGTGGCATCGTCATCCAGTGAAGATGACTTTGCATCTTGAATGGCAGATGAGATAATCTTTCTAATTCAGTGGATCTGTGTTTAATGTTAATGCCCAAGGACTGGAGCAAGGTTGTTTGGAAGAACAAAAAACAGAGGCGTGCTGAATTACAGATAGCTCCGTCATAATTTATACTCAATCTCTGATGCTTTTCAGCTATTTTCTGTTTGAAATACACAATATTAAACTAACAATGCAGTTTCACTTCACCATCTCTGCCTCCTTTTACCTTAGGCCTTTATCTCCCTCACGGTCTATTAAATCCTCTTCTGGGTGATCTGTTGCAGAGTTCAGAATAGGCTTGAAAAATCTGTAAATTCACCTCTTGAGTCTCATAACCTTTCACGGCTTCATCGTTTGCAATTATACCAATACTAGTTTCATTTGACCAGTTTTCGCAAAAAAGATAATCTTCCACGTCAGGAATAGTTGCACAGAGTTCTTTTGTTGTTTTTTTTCGTTGCAGTGACAACCAGCATGTATTCACAGACCGCTCTGCAGGGGGAGCTGTGTCTGTTGTCATCCAGGTACTGAGTTTACATGTGTTCATAGTGAGGTCTCAGCTTATCTGTCATCTGTATTTCTCATCATAGCATTAGATTTTATGAACTTGTATGGTAATGTATTTATTAAATGTAAGGCTCACACATTTTCAAACAAAAATGTAAATTACAGTTTATGATAAACAATCTTAAAACCTTTTGTCAAAAACCTCTGACAAGTTCCGATCATGTTCATCTATAAAGTATTTTGTAACTTTGGCAAGAGACATATTTTTATAACTATAGTTATAAGCAGGCAAAAGAAGGTAATTTGTTGCAATTGATCAAACAGTGGAAGAGATGTTAACCCAGTTTTATCAACCCAGTTTTATCAACATCAATCCTTCTTATGTAGTGCTTTTAAACAAATCTGTTCAGCAAAGTGTACAGTTGACCATAACATAAAATAATGCTTTAAATAATGTACAGGAAAAGAATAAAACTGCAATAAAATAACATAAAAAGACTAAATAGTAATACCTGCTTTTCCAGAGTTTTTACAAAAGAAAATCTGAAGAGTTTGTGAACACTTCTATTGAGAACCCAAAGTCAATACTTTGTAGAAGTAACTTTCATTGCAGGTGTAGCTTGAAGTCTTCTAGCTTCAAGCTTTGAATATCCACGGACATTTTTTCTAATTTCTTGCAAAATACCTCAGTATTTAGCAAGAATTTGATGAAGTTGCTCTGTACAGATGAAGAAACTTAATCATTTTAAACTTTAAAAATAACAAAGATACAAATTATTTTTAAAAAATAATTAAGGACAAACATTGCCCAGAATGTAGTGCATTATATGTGTCCTTCACTGTTTTCATGTTCATTTGCCATTTTGAAAAACCAGAAAAGACATCCAAAAAATTTACTGTTTTGTCCAACCCAGGCTGAAGCGGATTATGCTGAAGTACTATAAAACTAGATAATACTGATGTCAGCGATTAAAATGCATTCCAACATTTTATAGTGTTTTGTTAAATTTACTCAGAGCTATAATTCTGTAATTATCCTGAGCCCTTTCAACCATTGTGTGCTTTCTGTGACACGCTGCTGTGTGACAAATAGACTGCTAGACATTTACAAATGAATGTTTACGTGTCTACTAATGCGCTCCCTTCCACACAAACTCCCACAGCGGCACTGAGACATAGGGGTGCACTGAGACACATGCTCCGTGTCACGACTCAAGAATATGGAGTCCGAAAAAAAACAAAAAAAAACAGCAAGCCAGACCCAAAATCCCTACCGCTCAGCAAATGTTCTTGCAGATAAAAGATTAAGTACAGAATAATTATATTTATGCAAATGTAGAAGATGAAAACAAAAACATTTTTAGGCATGATCACACAAACTTGGCTTAAATATGTGATGAAATGTAAACAATAAAAAAATGAAAAAGCAATTAAATCTCTTGTCCTTATGTACAGTTGTGTGAAAAAGCAATGTTTTCACATGTTCTGTTTTATTTCATCAAGCAAATTTTTAAATCACACTAAGAGAACGCGAGTTAACACAAAAACAAAAAATAAGTTATCAATATCAATTTACCATCTTCTGAAAATACAATTGCCCCCTTTTTGCATAGTGAAGTGACTGTGATTTACCACATTTATTTCATTTAGTTTTATTAAATCTGTTTACTGCTAGACCTTTGAAATCATTAAATCTCCAACTGGTCTGAAATTCAAGAACAGAAGAGAAACTAAGAACTGAGAAACTATTTGTCTTGAAAGGGTGACAAAGCACTTTTTAAGGCTTTCAGACCTAAGCAAAATATTAAAAGTTATCATCCACAAATGGAGAAAATATGGAATAGTGTTGAACCAGGAAACCAGCAACCAGGAAATTACCGAGATTACTTCAAGGGTGCATCTATATTCCATCCATGAGGACACACACACAAAACAAAACATTTAAGAGGAATATTGCTCTGGACTTCTTGTTTAATCCTCTGATCAATATACTGACTTCTGTAATATGGGAAAGGCATGTCTACCAAACTAATGCAAATAAATATTCCAGATCAAAATGTTTGTAGCAGTTTTAGTAAGTTTTTTAATGTTTTTAGCACCAACCTAATGCGCTGGAGAGATCACAATTCAGCCACAGAATCTGGGAACCTCATAATCAGTATTTAAGAAGCAGCGTTAGCTTAGTTTAAGTTTTGCTATGCAACAAGACACTTATACCAAACCGGGACATCTTTACCAAGAAGTCTAAATGAAATGGCCTGAGTTTTTCAATTGCTCACTCAAAGTGCAAACTTCAAGCTGATTGTAGTACTTCTATAGGAAAGTCAGAAAGCTGTAACATACTGTATGTCCTCAAATGTTGGAGAACGTAAAGCTCCAGACAAATCCTTCCATGATGACAATGGGTTAAAAGGGGTCACACAAAACAGTATTGTTGCTTATAGTGGTTGAAGTACTTGAATCGTAAACATTTTTAATTTTGTTAAAAATAAAAAATAAAAAAAATAAAAAAATAAAAAAAAAATATATATATATATATATATATATATATATATACATTGCTTGAAAATTTGTGAAAAGTCTTTAAAAAAGTGGCCAACCCCTTAACAGCTTTACTATTGGTAGATCAATGGTAATGTTCAGTTGACAATTATCCTACTTGTATTCAGAACTGCTACATTTTAAAAATATATTATGTTTAAAGTGAACAAATATTCTAAGACAATCAAATCTATTTTATTAATTAAATTATATGTTTATCATAAATCTTTTGAGCAGTTTCTTGTCATTGCAACTAAATGGTTTAATTGTTCAACGCTTATTAATACAATCTGTTTTTGTGCGTGTGCAACATCCTCAATTCATCACATCATACACTATTCAAGAAAAACTGAAGGTATCTGCTGAACAAGCTGGTTTCATTTGCCAGAGAGAGTTGCCATTTACTCACTCAATACCTAGCTTTGCCAGAAGAATTTGGAAAGATTTCTGTGCCTGCATGGCTTGCATGTGTGTGTTTACGACACTGTGAGTAAAAGCAAGGGCGTGAGCGAGAGAGAGACCGATGGGACTCCTCGGTCTGGATAATGATGACTCACCCACCCACACGTGCACACGTGAATTCAGACATCCAGTCATTACTGTCATTAGTCAAAACCCTGTTAGTGCCGCTTACTGATGCTAATTGTTCCCAGTCAGCACATCGGGGGCCTTGTCAATGCGCTGTGAAACCAGACCACACCACCAATTGCTTATTGATCTCATTACAGGCTCACGTCACTCCATCAGTCAAGTGCATGTTTGTCTGTGCATTCAATGGACTGACTAAAACATCTGTTCTGTAATGAAGCCAAATGCTACACTCTTAAAAAGGTGAAAGAAAATTAATGGAAAATGAAGTTTCTGCATTTAAACCAGACTTTGAAGGTAAAATGGCATATACATATATTTTTTTAAATATAGACTCAGCCTCCACATATACTGTATATAACAGTTGTTGTTACATATTCATGGCAATGCAATGGAGCCAACATGAGGCAGTACAAGATAAAGTACAAAGCATGTTTAGCTAGTCTGGTGCATTTTTGTTTACAGCATTTTGTGGAATCTCTCACAACAGGACGCTTTTACTGACAACAAAATTAATCTGATTTTTTTAAACATCCAACCAGCCAGCAGTCAGTGAGCAAGACACGGATGCAACCTGGACAGGTCGCCAGTCCCTCACAGAGCAACAGAGGTACACAGAACAACCAACCAGGCATAGATGCATTCGCTCCTAAGGGAGAGAGACAAATTAACCTAACATGCACAATTTTATACAGTGAGAGGAAGCCGGAGACCCTAACAGAAACCGCTGCATGTATGAGGAAAACATTGAAACTCCGCACAGGCCAGAGCAGAGTGCTAACTAGACAACGTCCCCCTCACTCCCTGCCACACTACAACTGGGAGCTAGCTACAATTAAAGCTAGCTCCCAGATCGAGCTAGCTTTAACTTATTTTTTTTTTAAATTCACAGATTATCTATCTCATATTATGGCAACAACATAGTGAGAGTTTTAACAAATATCTAAAAAACATTTCTTCAAAAAGTTACATACTGCAGCATTAAGTTCATCAAAGCAACAATCTAGAGCCAAAATTTGGGGTCCTTCTGTAACTATATAAAAGTTTTGGGAGTAAAATGGTTTGTAAATTCACAGAGCCAATATTGAGCCTCCTAAAACTTCACATCTGACAAGCAGCTAGTAATACGTCTCTCGGCTACTTCACTGTGAGCATATGGTCTGCATGCTGACCCGAGCTGACGAAGAGCTGGAAGAGCAACTTCTGGTGTGACTCACACAAGAGACTTCAGATTCAGCAAAGAGATATAGAAGTAAACAACATTAACAATAAACTAACTTAAAAAACACAACACAATGTTGTGGTGCTCAAAGCAGCAAAATAAACCCAACAGAATGGTATGTTTGATGCATGAGGGTTCCAGCAAAGAGTCAAATGAAACCAATTAAAAAAAAAAAATCTATCTTTTGTTTACTACAGACAGCAAAGCTTTTAGGATATCCAGAAGTAGAGCCTGACTGTAATATTTATTTTTATATTTAATTTAAACTGGGAGATTTTCAGGTAATAATTTTGCCACCTGAGGGGACACTCATTTGAAGTGCTCCTCTGGATGATTTGCATTCAGAATTATATTTAGCAATTGTTTAATTGTGTAATTTTAATGGCATATAAAGTTTGAAATGCTTTGTTCTTCAACCAGGGATATGGGATTAACACTGAGATATGGACCAGATAAAAAGTGGGTAGTTAGCACTATTCATTAAAGCTTTTACTTTAATGATCAATAGTGTTTTTGTACACTATTGATCACTGTGTACAGTTACTCTAAATTACTCAATTTGGTTCAATATTTATTTATTGAACCAAATTGTTTATCTTTATGTATCAACAGGATAAAGTAGGTCAGAGAGCCTAAGAAAACAGAATATTCAAAAGATGAAAGCCTGTTGTATATCTCCTATTTCTTGATTTTAATTAAGAAGAAAAAAAAACTAAAATGGCCAGTGAAATTATTCACTTATTTCATATTTCTACTTCTCTTATTTCCCCAGTGTATCCTTTGTGCTGATAGAAGCCACTAATTTAGCCTTTGGCTCCAAGCTGAGCTGCATGACGAAGCCTTTGCATGTTCTGTCAAGTAAATGCATGGAAGCATCTGTCAGCAAGTTCAGATGTGTACATCTAACATCTGTACTTCCTTTATCATGTTTGACGCATGAGCTGTCGCATGTGTCTGTGGAGACTGTGTGTAACTTTACAGGCTGATCTTGCATCTTTTTTTAGTCTTTTTGCTAAGAAATACAGTTTAAATTTAAAGAGAACATATAGATATAAAAATAGAACAAACATTTGTTTACTCTTTGGATTAGCCCAAGAGCAAAAATATAACTGTGAATGTACCTTTAGTTATAGTAAGAAAATCACAGCATGCCATAAACTACTTCGATATTTCCGGACACTGCTATTTTTCATTTTCCCCCACGTGTCCTTTTTTAATATGCAGCATGTGACCAAAGGACGCTCTTCTCCCAGATCTGATACTCATTTGAAAGTTATCAACTATTATTACACCAGGAGACATCATTATTCAAAACGATGAATAAACATTGACATTCAAGGCGAGGGTTTTAAGTCTTAGAGCAGGCGGGCTTTTAGCTTCACATGGGAATGCATTTTCATTTTAAGAGGATTTTTTTATTATGACTTTTGGGCGGAGGGCAATATTAAAATAACTTAACATTAAAATACCTTAAATTTGGTAGCATTAAATTTTAAACTGTGTGAGTTGGATCAAAAGTTCTGAGTATCCTTCCACAAGTTTCTCAAAATAAATTGCTGGAATTTTGGTTCTCTCCTCCTCTCCAATCCTCCAGAGAGAACTGATGTTTCTTGCAAACTTCCCCTTTTTCCTCAAATATAACATTGATCATTATAGCCAGACATGTCAATTACAGTTTCATCAGCACTCAGGACATGTTAAAAAGATGAGAATTTTATCCCTGAGTGAATTTGTAAACTGTAATCTTCATTTTTTGATATTGATATTGGGTAATGGCTTCTTCTTGGTGGGCTTTCAGCCAGTGTTGTTGCACAATGGCTACCGACACACTTTTACCAGCATTTGGAAACATTTTCACATTCATTGTTCTACAATAAAGATTCTCATAAATTCTGAGCTTTCCCAAACTGTTTAATGGCATTGCAATTTTGTAAAATGTGAATAAACTTAAGGATTTAAGAAATAAAGAAGAATCTAAAGCAATTTGTCTCTTGTTATCATGACATCATCAAAATAAATTATTTGGTAATCCTAAAATACTTTAATTAATAGACAGAAAGTGAGTGTATCTAAACAGTATCTGGTTTCAACTGTATATGCTAAATATGTATATGTATCTATTTACTATTCCTGCTCATATGATCTAATTTATGGATCTAAACTTATATTTAAATCTACATGTAATTCGTTGATATTTTTTTATTTTTAATACAGAAAATAAACTGCATCACAAATTAACCTTCATTTAGTAGAAACACCAGACCCACAGACATGTGCAGCATTTCATTCTCTCCTCCCTCTCTTCCACCTTCTTCTCTTCAAGGCGCCACAGTAAAGTGTTTCTATTCGAGCCGATTCAGACTCCTGACGCCCATTTGTCCTTCTTGACTCCTTTTACTGTGAAAGGCTGGTGCGTCACAGCTGCCATGACCTGCCTCTTTGTGTCAGATTTCTGCTCTTGCTGACTGACATCCACAACACTGGCCATTAACATTTCCGGCTAAATCTCGTGGGAATCGTGTGAGTGTTTTGATGTGAAGCTCTCTGAATACAGGCTTTGGTGCAAATTTTGTGTCTGTGTGTCACATAAAAATAGGTGAAAAAACTTTTATTGGACTAGTGAGATTTCTCAGTCTTTTATTTTATTTTTATTTTTATTTTTTTATTGAGTCCGTAAGTCATATCACCTTCTGTTTTGGTTATTTATTTATTTCAGCAATTTCTTTGGAAAATCAACAAAAAATTAAAAAAGCAGAGATATAATGTGTCATGTATGAGCAACCAAAAAGCAGAATGATGCAATAGTACCTTTATTCAATGAAGACCTCCTAACTAAATTGTTTTAATAAAGAATTGGGGAAAATGTATGATGACAGGTTAGAAAGTCAGAAACACATGGAGAAAAATATGTTAAGGGAAGGAAAAATGTAAGATGCCAAATAAAGAATAAAATATTTAGACAGACCACACATATATACTATATTTGTATGCATCACAGAGACACTAAAATGAAAAATGAAAAGCAGATATGTACATCCACCTCACCTTAGATGCACTGATAACACTTATGTTATCAGTGCATAACACTTATGGGCAATTTTTGATTTCCGATAGTCTAAAATAAAATAACTCAGTTATAAAAAGACAAGAACTTATAAGTGAGTCAGCCTTCTTGCTATATTAACTATATATTTTAGGAGCATACGGGACATCATAGACAGTGTTAGAGAGGAGTCACTGTAAAACGGGGCTTTACTGAGATTTTTTTTATTATTTATGATAAAATTCACATTTTAAAATTGTTCTTATCATCCAGTAATAGAGACAAGTACCATTAGCTTTACCAGCTTAAGCATGTAACTCTTACCTCACTTCTGAAATTAAAATCTTGCAACTTTTTGTAAATCCCTCATTCATGTTATTTCCTTCAACATTCTTCGCCTTTGGTGATGATCCTCTCTCAGTAAGAGCTTCCACACCAAAGAGTGTTTGTGCCATTAGACCAGCATTCACTGAACAGAGAAAGATCAGAGCTTCTGATCATTTGGTCACAGAACAAGATAGATGTAAAAATTAAAAATGCTGATTATCATTAGCAGCTGATTTCTCAGTGCATCTCTCCACATCACAGGGAAAGGCTAACTCATTTGCCTATTTTTCTCATGTCAACTAAGCAATGAGCCTCTCCACTCCTTCTCCAGTTTTCGGGACTTTGATTTCCAAATGAAACCTAAAATTTCCAACTTCCCATGAAATGAGGATGGTGGGCCATTGAGCAGTCCTGTTTCAGTCCTGTTTCTCTTTAGTCGAGGTTTGACACTTCTGATATTTTCTCTGGTTCGGTAGTGTCCTACCACAAGCAGAGTCACGGTTGGAGCCCATGTCCTGGATACATCTCTGCCCAAACTCTGTAATGGGCTTTACTTCACAACCAGCTGCAACTATACCTGTCACTTGTGCAACTTTTTCTGCTGCATTATTTTTCTTTTACTCAAATTTCTAATAATATGAAATCAATGCTCTGTAAGCACAGCCAATTTTTGTAGCAATGAAGTTATGAAGTCTACCCTCCTTATGGAGGATATCAGTGATTGTCAGCTGTCAAGTCAGCAAACAAGACAACACTGTTTACAAAGAATAGTGTGACTTTGCCTTGACTAATTTGTTTATTCAGTTATGTTCTTATCCCTCAGGTTTCCACCACAGTGCTTAGTCATGTCAATGTGTTGTTTCCTCACTGTAGGCCATATTATTTCTCAAGCAACACTTTTATCACAAACTACAGAAAGCTTAATCACTGCAAGAGCTGAGGAGCAAATTAAAATATTCTGTTTAAAAAAAAAAAATGTGTATAAAAATCTCATTTTTATACACGTCTGAAACACTGCATATAGCCATTAAGAGGTGAAGTTAAAAGCAGACCAGTTATCAACAAAGCTCAAACAAGACTGCCCTCACTTTGACAATGCTGCTCTGAGTGTGAATTTAGAGAAGGCCTATAAGGACTGAAGCCAGGGCAAAGGCAAACTCATCCTCACACACATCAGTAGTGTCTTACATAACACAGAGAGTGATGGCAGCTGAGGACACAATAATACTGCCTTTGGCATTTGTCCTGTGAAAGTTGGAAAGGGAAAGGATCGGGTAAGTGGGAGACATAACAGAGAAGGACAAGCCCACTAAAAACTAGTAACACTGAAAAAGAGAGGGGCAGAATGGATGTGGGAGAGAAAAGAGCGGTTTAAGAAGAGATGTTCTTTCAGCAGATGCCCATGTACATTTTTACCAGGAATCAGATGTATAAAACAGAATCATACAGACCAGATTTACTCCATCATAAGTAGAAGAAAGTACTTGCTAGGAAAATGTTCCTCAATCGTCACTGTCATGCCTTTGAACATAAATCCACTAGGGATGCTCCGATCAGGTTTTCTGCTGCCGATTCCGATCACCAGCGAGGGCGATCTCTGCTGACCACCGATCTCTGCCAATCACCTGGATTGACTGTTAATTTTTTGCTTTAGGTATAAATGCTACTCTGTGATCTGACCAAATTAAAAAATGATCGTGCAATAAATTAACCTTATTTAGGCATAAAACAGGCAAAATACTTGCAGGCACAATACAGCAGCTATTCAATCTAAAGGACAACTGAAAAACCTGAAATCAGTAAAATAATATTTAATAGTAAGGCTCTCAGTACCATAAAATATACACGAGTCAAACAAATCTGCCGATATCAAATAATGTCAAGTAAAAAAGGAAACATTCATTCAAAGTCAAAATAAACAATCCTTCCTGATAGCTTGGCCAGCTGATTAATGATGGTTCTGATTGGCCAGCTGATTAATGCTGGTTCTGATTGGCCAGCTGATTAATGCTGGTTCTGATTGGTTGCTTCTGATCGAGCAGAGTAATTCTGCAGAACACAGGAGGAAGCAGAGGAGATCGATTATTTTTTCAGAGATTATCTGTCTCGTGTTAGGACAGCGAAAGTTTTAACTCATATCTAAAATCTTTTCTTATGTTAAGTTACGTGCTGCAGCTTTAAGCGGAGGTTCGGTGTGAGAGTCACTGCAGGTGGAGCAGAAACGGCTGTGAAATGTGTTACTACCAGTAGCGGCGGTTCAACAGCGAGAGCAGAACCAGCGTCTTTCACCGCCAGCAGCTCGAAGACTTGAATTATTTTTCGGGTTATTTGTTTAGCTTTCTGACAGTGATGCTAATCCGGGTGAGTGTTGGTAGTTGTGCGCTGCTTTACCTGCTATCTGGCCG
>CAEGAE010093792.1:0-18357 GCA_903067095.1 Girardinus metallicus | reverse complement strand
AATGCGGGCTGTAATCAAAGCTAAAGGCGGCCCAACAAAATATTAGAGAGTGTGACCATTTTTTGGTGGCGACTTTTTTTTTGGGCAGGCAGTGTATATTGGAATGTAGATATTCCAATATAGATAGATAGCTATAAACTTTGCAATTCAATGCTTTGAAATTGGGTCTATGTCTCTTTAAAAACTCCTGCTTTTTCTGAAACTCCACCTTCAGAATGTCATCACAACATGGCTCCTCTATTAACTCCTGTACAACACAGGGGTTACTATTTTTACTTCACTGAGAAGTAGCTCCTATAATGATCTCAGCAAATGCAACAGTTCCACCAGGTGCTTGCTGATTGCTGCTGGCTAGTCTGAAGGAACGGAATAGAGTAGTCCTAAGGGAGGACTAATCTGTGAGGATGGAAACAATAAAAAAGCACCGTGTGCCTGGAAAATACATCCCCTTTAAGGAATGAGGATACCATTTAGGCAGTTGTTGAACTGCCTAACTCACTGGATGGTGTGCAGATCATACACCCTGCCAGGACTTCTAACTCCACTGGAGTCTTTCTAAACATTTTGTCTTGTTGGTGTTTAAATTTCATGGAGCTTGTAAAAAATATATCTGAAAAACAGTTTTTCATTATCTCAATGATGATTCCTTGGTAGTAATCAGTGCAAAGTGGTGCACTAGGAGATCTTTGGTTTGAAAGTAAAGTCTTTAGCTTTAATTTAAAGCCTTGGCCTTATTGTGTCACTCACATTTTTTTAATTCTATTTTTCATTGCATGTATCCATCCATCTCTGTTGCCACATTTATTTGTCCATCCAGCCCTTTATCCTTTCACCTATAACTCTAGCTCTATCTATCCTTCCCGTTTATCATCCCATCTGTCTCCGTCAGTCCATTTCTTTGTCATCGCCTCCTTGTTCCTGTTTTTGCAGGTTCCATATTGAAAGCTATGTCACTGTTTACTTATCTGCCCTAAAACCTTCTTTTTTCACTTCTTCACAGGGAAGAAGCTGTTTGGCGAAGGCTACAGTGGGCTGGAGTATGACTACAGAGGCCTGATCAAACTCTACAACTCTGTGGGGAACTATGAGAAAGTGTTTGAATACCACAATGTACTGTCCAACTGGAACCGACTGAGGGACCGACAGTTTGCTGTAGCAGATGCTCTGGAGGACGTCAACACGACCCCCCAGCAGACCCAGGAGGTGGTCCAGGCATTCCTACAGGCTCAGAGTCTTGGCCCCCACCGCCCATGTCTTGGCTAACTTCCTTCTGCCCCCCTCCCCCCACCAAACTTATTCCAAAATGGAGAAGAAAAATAAACCAGGTTTTAGTCTGGTGAGACCACAAACAAGAGCCCCAATGTGATGCTTCTGTTGCTCACTGTGAACTAATCAAGTAGAGTAAATGTGACCATCACCGGCTGGTTGGTTGACTTGATTGTCTCTGCAGCTGCCAGTATTCGCACAGACACACATGTAGTCATATAAAAAGCAAAAAGACACGACCATTAAAGCTCATTTATTCACAGACGCAGAACATCATGCTGCATTTCTCCAGGAGGAGGAGGAAACCTTCACACGGCCGATGCTCCTGGCTCACTCGCCTTTATCTTCTCATGCTGAGAACCAGAGGACTTTTTTGGGGGGGAAGGTTAAGTTGGAGGGGCATGGAGTTCTCTGATACAAAACCATGTTTCTTGGAGTGTGTACCTGGCAATATGTGAGTCCTGCAAGTACTCCCATAATCACATCTTCTGTCGTCACAGATGGAAACAGTTGGCTATTTTTCCACACTCATCCAGTTAACAAATGCAACACATTGTACTTTTACGTTGAAGGCTTCTTGTAACTTTTCTTTTATTGGAGTGGACATCAATAAACTCCTGCTTTGAAGTGCTTGTTGGTGTGAGAAAAGCAACAGTGGAATGTGTTAAAACCAGCGGGTATGTTGTTACACATGCAACAGGCTTCACGTGTCTCTTTTTTTCAGTTGTTTTTCTTCCCCAGCTCAGTATGACATGGCTTCATTAAAATATCAACAATTTGTATGCTAAAGTGTATGACTATGTAGCATTTGGTTTTGCTTTGTTACCCAGTCATGAATTCTAAAACACACCTATGTTAACAAAGGACATGCAAGGATGTGAGAAGAGGAACCTATTTCATGTGCAACGTGTGTGTATGTGTGTGACAGAGAGCAAGTGTGTTCACAAACATCTCTGGGTGCCCAAATGCTCCACTGAAGACTACCAGCTTACAACCAGCTTACAGTTAACGGACTGTAGGGGGAGCCATACTTAAAAGTGCTTCAGAAACTATTCTACCTTTAAGGGCACAACCAAGGGGACCAAAGATGTGCACGTGCGTGTGACTGTTGGCAGCCTGTCAGCTTGTCCATTGGGCTTTCTATCACTCCAATTTGTTGTGCATCTCATTGCAGCAACATACACACAATTCGTTCTTTCAAACTGACCGAGCCACCGTCAAATCAGAATCTCGTGTGTCCTGCAGAGCTGCTGGTGTCATTATCCCACAGAAATAGAACAGGCTCAAAATAATATGGCGTATAATATTCATAAAAGCAATTGAATATGGTTGTAGCCAAATTACAAAATATGCCCCTCACCAGACCTGAGTTGTTTTTATAATAGTGGAGTATGTTCATGTTTTTAATTTTGGTTCTGTCAGTAGTACTGTATTGTACAGGAGAACATGTTGGCTGTTAACTAGATGTGAGCTGCTTGCATTGACCTGTTTAAAATTGTGCCAAAAATTATACCCAGCTTTTTATTTTGCACCATTTTGTTGCCCTCTGGTGGTTAAACTGTGTAATGGCATCATGAAATGCTGTTTCATTTATTGCTCAACTAAAAATCAGTGAAAGTATTTGTTCCCTGTTAAATATTGAAACTTTAACAGAAAAACGTTCATTGCTTTGTGAAACATTGTCATGCATCATTTCTGTCACTTAAAGGTACAGTGCAACAATTTGAAGACTATATTTTGGAAGTTCTGGCATCTATACCTGCAGTTGATGTTTATGGAAACCCTTTGTGTTCCACCTTAATTTTAGATTCAGTTGATCCTGAAACTGACAGAGTTGATGGTGTCAGAGCAAAGTTATTATTGAAGACCTCTGTAGCTGTGTAGGGAAATGACTGATGGCATGTACAATTTAGGCCAAGCCAACAAGTTTAGACCGTATCTACAACATGAGTAAAAAAATGCCTTGAGTTAACACTGTAGTGTTGGTGTTTTTATTATTATTATTTCTTTATGAATGGAAAAAAAAGTCTTAAGCTTTGCCTCCAATATGTTGTTGGACACCTTTTTCCAAGCATTTCACCTGCTATTGCCTTTCACTTCTGATACTTATGTTTTAACACATCTGTGGGCTTAAGAAGCTGCATAAACACTCTTTGCAACAGTGTTTATGGTCATAGAGAAGAGTCTAGAGAAGTTGAGTACACTCTGGAGAAACAGGGGTGACAGAGGCAAGTCACAATGTTTGTGTGGATGAGAGGAAGGTGTGTGGAACAGTGAAGCTGCAAGGGGTAGAAGTCCAGAAGGTGAATAAGTTACTAAGGGTAAACAAATTTCCCACGGTCATTGAAGGCATCACTGACAAAAGCAGCGCCGCAGGATGTGAAATTTTAAGGTAGCGCTACAAGTCTGCAGTAGTTAGTCTAGGAGGAGAGACTTTAGGTGGTAGGTGGAAGCTAAATCATTTAGGAATAAAATCTGTTTCCGTGGCAGCAGCTTTCTTCAACAGGTCTCTATGTTTCTGTCGGCTGCGTTATTTCATATCGGTGCACTTTGTGCGGTTTTCAAGCTCAGGGCCTCCTCGGGGCCCGAAGTGAAATTTAATTTTGGGGCCCTTTGTTTCTGCTAATGACTTAAACTTGCTGCAGTCAACATTCAGATTATTACATCATTCACACACCTGCTATAAACCTATTGCATTCCTGACAGAGCTGTTACAATATATTCTATATGCAGCTATCATATATGATACATTTATCGCCACCAACTTCCTTAATTTTGGGTGATTCATGATCGCCGACAAGGTTTGAAATATTAGCCTCTGTCCTCTTCTGTTCTGCAGTGAGAGGTTTGACTGACAAACCTGCCCACCAGGTCATGTCTGCATGTTTGCAGTTAACAGTAGTCAACCCACTATTAAAAACTCAGTGACTTTCCTTTCTTGATACATTTAGCGACATTTCAGACAAAAACATTGGTATCCAAAATCAAAATCGGCAGGTCAGACTTTTAAAAGATCAGTAATCGGCAATCGGCCAGAAACCTGCAATCGGTGCAGCCCTGATTAAAATGGAATACATATGACATTCTTTGATTAAATTAATTTCTGTTAGGTGTAATTACAATAACTAAAAATATAATTTATACCAGGAGTCTTTCTCACCTGATAATGTGGACCGGTACTGGGCTGATTCTGAGCCTCCAAATGATTTTAATTGGAGAAGTTTCATATAACTTATAAGTTGATGTTTGGAACATTATTTTTACATAAATTATCATGCTCACCAGCAAACAACATACACCAACTACAACATAGAGTAGCTCATTGATATATTAATGCAGTAGCCATGTAGCCTGATGTAAAAACATTTTGCTAGCCAATGTCAAACATTGAGAAGTTTTAACTATTGTTATTAACCGTTAATCAAACACGCCGTTTTGAAGAAAAAGTGACGACTCAGTTTCACACAAATACAAACATTGTAACATAAATGTTTGGATATTTATTATGGTGCAGCAGACCTGCTGTCCTTAGCCTTTCAGCAAGATTTAATTTATATTAATGCTTGAATATTAATGTTCATTAAATATCCCCTTTAAACCTTTGAGCAGGGGTGAATCCAGGAAATTTTGAAAGAGGGCTAAAAGGGGGCCAGTGGTGATCTTGGGATGTTACACGAAAAATAAATGTTAAACTACAGTGTAAAATATGCAAATGGTAGAGATCACCACAATACCCTCAAATAGGTACAAATTTGGGCCTTGCGAGTAAATTGTCCAATATGTTTCAAAAATGTTCCGCATGAGACACTTGCATTGAGTAGCTATAACAGAGTACAACCCAAATCTAAAGACATTTGTAAAAAAAAATCAACACTGTCAGCTGTAACAATAAAGCATTAGGGACTAAGAAAAAAGCTGTTTCAGCTAGCAGTGTGGTATAAAGCTAATCTTGAAATTGTTGTGTGGCTCTTTGCGGTGATTATGAACTTTATTTGGCTCTTAATGCTGAACTGGTTTGCCATCCCTGTGCTATACAAATAAACTTGACTAGACGTGGTGAAGAATCTGAAGGATCGGGTGAGAGGGAGGCAGATGACCCGCTGTGCGGACCCCTGAAATAAACCATGCTTCTATTTTACATATAGTAAAGGTAAAGGCAAAGATAATTTTATTTATAGAGCACATTTTCAGCAACAAGGCAGTTCAAATTGCAGTACATACCATGGCCACTGGGTGTTGCTGTGTTATGAAGAGAATGTGGCAAACGAGTCACTAGGTGGAGCTACTCTCACTACTCGAGGTTATATATAGTTTGTTCACAGTTATTCGAAAACATTCTCGGAAACAACTCAGTTATTGTGCACACCGAGTAAAAACGCTGTTTTGTCCCAATGAGAATCAGAAATAAAATTACTTTTTGGGTCCAGTGAGGCCAAACTAAAGTCTTTGTCTATCACTTCGTTCCTGTTTACAGGCGTTGATCAACTGACCTGTAGAGTGAGATCATGTGACACAGCACAGAGGCGTCGCTGAAAACATTCACCCGTTCACCACATAGACACACCGCCGGGGACCCGTTTCACAATAAACAGAAAAGGCAACGACAGTTACTGTCTGAGCCGCTCGGGTTGTAAACGCTGCTTTCCTCAGATCGCAATGAAACGAGGGGAGCATGGGGGCTAAAGAGTCGAGGATAGGATTCCTGTCGTATGACGAGGCTGTCAAGAGAGGTAAGCCGAAAAGGCAGGACCCAATTCCACCTTAGCTAAGCTAGCTTAGCTGCCTGCGCTCAGGCTAACAGCTTAAATAGAGAGACACCAGGCCACCCGGTAAAATCCATCGCTTTAAGATGACTGCTTTAATGTGCTGTTTTGGAGTTGGACAAAGGTGAATTCGCCTCTTTTATTCCAACTGCTTGGATATGGTCTCCTATTCGGCTGGGATCAATTATATATATCTTATTAGATTTTTGCCATATGATGTATTTATTAGCAGCTATAGCTGTGTTTTCCGCAGTATTCTGCCCACGAAATGCTGTACGTTATGCTACTGTTGAAAGGGTTTAAAACAGACCGCTCACAAATACATTTCTCTTAAATTATATTTGCTAGTCCTTTCTTCATCCTGAATAGATGTATTGTTGTTTCCGATATCGCAGTGGGGTTGGGGGTGTCTTTTGCAGCGTGTGTGTTTACATATAAACAAGGTCAAGTTAAATTGGCTGGTTGTTGTACAGTGTTTGGCGTGGCGTTGTTTCCATTAGGAGAAAAGCCTTGTTTGTACAGTAGGAGCAGGACTAAGGAAGAGGGCTGGGTTGACAGCCAGTATGAGCTTCAACAGAGGGACATGTAGCTCTGAAGGAATAGGGTTGGCTCACTTAACTTCACCGCTTGATCTAGTCTGCCGTGGGAACGTTAACCTCTTTGCTACCGCTAGCCTGTATGTTTAATGTGAAAGCAGTTAGCTGACATGCAGCTACGTTACAAGAGTGGGGGACCCTGTCAGACTGTTTCGGCCTCCGTATGTACCATTTGAAGTTGACTATGGGCACATGTGCTAGCTGTGTTAGATCTTATTCAGTTTGGGATTAGGGTGTGTAGGCGTATTAAGCAAGCAAATATCACACTTAAATATTTCTTGTAAAAAAACAGATATAAAAACACAGGAAGTCCATCAGACTGGCTAAATATATTGTTTGCTAGAGGTTGAATGCATGGTACCTGAAAGGTTATTTCTTAAAATGTACCTTTTAGGCATTCTGCAGCAGGGCACACATTGAAATTGCAATGTCTACTGGACTATATATTCTGTATATGAGATATATATTTCCATATTTAATTAGTTATTTTTTGGTGGCACTAGTTGCAGACATAGGTGGACAGAGAAGGGGGAGGGAGACACGTATTACAGAGGTTCTAAAGATGGGGATTGAACCTCAGACAGTGAGGACTATCCTCAATATATGGGGTGCCCACTCTTTCTCTGAACCACATTTGTTTTTCAGCTTAACTTGGACAATACTGGATGACTAATTAGACAACTTCATGAGGCAGTTCTTTGTACTGGATCTTAAGGGAATCAGATTAACATACACTTTTCAGTTTTTTATTTGTAAACAGTTTTGAAAACCATAGGTCACTTTTTTTTCTTAAATATTATGCAACTTCTCTTTGTCTTCGATATAGAACATGCCAAAATGTCTTGTTTAATGTTAGAACCCTGCTACAGTATGGTGTCCATGCAGGGGTAGCATTGCTGCATTTATGTGTCCAGAACTGTGTCCTATATTTGAGTTTCTACCCTGTAGAAAGTATGGAGGAGCTCTGGGATTGATTTTATAGTTTACACCTTCTGTGAGCTGAATTGAGCTGAATTTACCTCCATCTTTTCAATATCCCTGTCTACTTGTTTAGGGATGCCTTCATCTCAAAGTCATTCCTGCTCCTCATATCACCTACAACTACACACAGGAAGACCCATGTTGTTCATCAAACACTCACAGGCTGTGGAAGTGTCCAGCCACCCAGCCCAGCCTTATCTGACCAGTCACATGGCAGCATTCCTAATTCCCACAGCAAGCTTGGCTGCAGCAATGGTTGGTTCAGTTATCTCAAAGGTGCACTCTGTAGACATAGCAGTGGTTGGTTATCAAGAATCCTTTTGAAAATGTTGACTTTCCAAGATTATCTAGACCTAATTGATTCAAGTTGGTTACTACAAAGCCGATTGCTCACTTTGTTGATGGGTTATCCCGACAGACCCGTAGGGAAAAAGGTTTTCAGAAGGAGTCAGAATGATGGCCCACATCTTTCAGTGTTGTGGTCTCTTCTTTGTCCATATAACAGCTAATTCTATGTGTAAATTAGTTTGAAATTGCCAGTCAGAGTACAGTATTAAATCTCCCCTACTGTAGTGACATTATAATATGTCACTACAGTAGTTGAACACAATGCATGCGCAATGTGTCAGCGGTGAAAGTCCACTTCCTTTTCCCAGAGTATTAGGTAACAGGGGGATAAAACATTCACTCAGAAAGGGAAGAAACTTTCCTATTTGATTAGTAATATGCTAGCCTAACATACGTGACAAAGTTCATTTGGAAAAGAAGTTTAAAGGTCAAGGCTGCACATGTAACTAAGAGAGTACTCAAAGTTCACTGATCTGAGTTGATCACAAAGACAGATCTATTGGAATAAGATAGATGGATTTGTCTGTTGTTAGAGGCAAAGTTGATCCTTCTATTGGCACAAGCTACTGGCTCCAGATTTACTCATAAATACTTAGACAAATTATCGCTATTTTAGATTTGCATTGGTCATGGTGGCAGCATTCTAAAGCAGCTCTGTTACGTTAGTTCTGATTTGTTCTTTTTCTATACTTTGGTTCACAATTTTTTTGTTCCAATCGTTGCATGTTTGATCAATTTTCGCTCTGATGTTTCCATCACTATCACTGTCACCTGACCAAGCAAATATCACATGACCAATATCACCCCTCCAAGGGTTTCCCACAGTGTACTATAAGTCTGGCGGGCCATCAGGCTTAACCCCACCATGCTAAGCATCGTTTATGCTTCCAACAGTTAAAGTATGAACAACGGCAACATAATATAGTCAGTGTGTAAACACATAGGGAAACTGAGGTCAGGTTTCTTTTTTTATTCACCAGAATGTTGTAACCACTGTCTGCCTTTACCAAGCTACGCACCATCAACTTCAGCGAATAAAGACACAAGTCAAAAAGTTTATACTTTTATTTTAGTTGTATTTTTCTTATGTTTACCTTTTTTGAAGACTTTATGGCTGGTGTTTAGGTATTGTTAATAATATCTTTCAATAACACATAATTACCTAGTTATATTTTCAGATTTTCTGTCAACTTTAAACTCAAAGAACACACTGGGCGGCTGAATTTAATTCAAATTCAAAATACTTTATTGATCCCAAAGGAAAATTAAATATGCTAACATTAGAATGAGTTCCCTAGTGCCCCTACAACCAGGCTTAGCAAGTATTCTGGGGCAAACCTTGAACCCCTTCCAGTATGTCAGCATGTGTCCTAGAGTGACATTTATGGTTGTGTGGGATAACAAATATGGCCACATTTAAAATAGCTCTTTAGAGAAAGAGCTGTATTCAGCAGAGCGAAAAAAAACGTACAGAGCTTTGCTGAAATGTTTCTTGCAGATTTTTTAATGTAAAGAAAATGAGAGTTTAGTTTGTGGGACACCAAACTGACCACAGCTTGTCCATATTCAGGCTGCAGTCAAGGGGAGCAGCAGGGAGAAGAATGGTTTGAAGGCATATTGGTCCGTTAAGGGAAATGGATGGCTCAATGTACTGATGGGTTATAGATCAATTCTGTTTAGAGCACCATCATAATCAGCATAAAGTAAACAGTGTATGCTGCCTGTACTGGAGCTAGTGACTAATCTCATTAACAAGATACAAAGCGTTGCATGAGGGTCACTGTTGTACTCCGTGTACATGTCAAACTGCCCATCATAACATAATGAGCACATGGCTAATTAGCATAGCATTAGGCATTGATTATTGAAACTTATTTCTAAACAACTGTAGCTATGACGACATGCCCGTTGTTATTTATGCACACTATTGCTTTTAACTAGCATGAATAAAGCGAGAGCAACTCAGCAATATGTGAATGTGAGCGAGACGGATCCATCACAGAAAACAGCAGGTCCATCCCAGCATTTTAGAATGTCAGTTCTACTAGTCAGTAATTTGTTGATTGTGTAATTATGATTTAAAATATTTGACTTAAACATTGTTTCTGCAGCTTGTAAAATAGATTCTGGAGAGCATAGCTGCCTATATAAATTTGGGTATTTTTTATTAAAATAACAAAGGATACCTCTGGCATATAGAGGTGCCAAAAGAAGTCAGTCGGATAGTTTTTTTTATTTTTTATTTTAACAATCATTGTTATAATTTAAACATTTTTTTAATGTCAAGTCTTCTGAGTAAGTCAGTCTGCTCTGTTGTCACTATAGTTAATCAACAAATGGTTATAATCTGATGTCAGTTAAGGTGTCATGATTAAAGAAATGAAAGCGTGAAGAGGAGCTGACAGGAAGTCGACATTTACTGGCTTGCAGCAGTACCAGGAAGCTACATATCTCCATGTCAAGTAACAACCAGTTAATGGTTAAAGGAACCTGCTCTGAAGCGCCTCATGGAGAAGAAAACCTTCCTTCCTGACAGCAGCAGCTGCTGACTGTAAACATGTTAACAGTTGATGCTAACTGTTAGCATCAACTGTTAGCATCATGGTGTTAAGAAGACAGAACTGTATGTCACTGTTAGAGGTGTCGACTTATCTTGTTAGCTTATTGCTATGATCCTGTTTAGGTCATAGGGTTCTGGTCTGTTGCAACATATAGAACATATGCACATGTGAATCTCAGTCATTCTGGTTAAAAACGTCCACCGGTCTGATCAAGGAGAATGGAGCTAATGTGTGTTTGAATCTAGATTGAAGTTTTTCCAGTAACACTTAGACGTAACATTCGATCCTTGGTGGTCGATCACCATACAGTGAGGTACATAATCATGGGTGACGTAGCCTTACTGTTACATTCTGTGAAATATGTCAGTGGGCTTTTAATAGCCTACTTGATAAACTACTGCTTTGCATTTTTACCTTGTGTTCTTTGGGTCGGGGATGTGGATTTGCCTGCTGTTGCTGCATATAGTTTCAGTAGAGTTTTTGCCGGGGAACTTGGGCAGGCAGCTGTGTGGATTGTTTTGATTTGCAAGGCAAATTGTTAAATCAGGTGGTATATTTTCAAACTGGCTGCTGGAGTCAGAATATTCCAGGTAATGGAAAACTGACATGTGATTCTGATTGAAAAATTCATGAAAATCATGTGATTTTATCTATCTAGAAAGTGTTTGGGAGTTCTTATAGCAATACTACCTTTTCCCTTTTTCCCCTTTTCTCCTTAGAGTTACATTGGGTAATGATCAAGCAGATATTAGCTGGGTAATTTGTCTTTTACACATATATACATATATGTATATATATATATATATATATATATATGTATATAACATACACAGGTTGTGCTAAAATGAATGTGTGTAAAACGGGCCAAATGTCAGGTAGACTGCTGCAGGACTAGTGATGTCGTTGGGGCTAAACTACAGTGCATAACTGAAATGACACCATAGATTATATTTTTAAACATCTTGAGTTATTTTAAGGTGAAATATTTTCATTTTATAGTTATAGACGATAGTTATCAGATCAAATGTATCAGAAAAATAAAGAAATTTCTTTTATGTAAGGTGTGTATTGGTATATTTCATGCATTTACTCTTAAACTTAGAATAGAACGGTTCAACATACAGCATAAATATTTCTCAGAATGGTATGACCAAAATTATACGAACAAAAATAAGAATAGTAGAACTCTGAAAAAACCAAACTTGAGCTAGTAAAGCCAGGCTGATTTATCCAAATATCCAGTCAGCTTGCAGCAAAATGCAGTTCTGTTTGAGCAGGTAGCTGGAATATTCCGTTTACCTTGATAAGGCTGTTAACAAGCTTCCCGATCTCTTTGCTCAATCATTTTAGCCAAAAATTGCCTACAATTCTTGCAGGCTACAGTAAGTCACCACCACATAGATTAAACTGGGTGTGTGATGTCATTACAAGATCGTTGCTTTCTATTTATAATCTCTGAAACGTGATACTGAGGCTCCTGAATGTACAGCAAGGCCAACTCCAGGTAAACTGAGGGCTTTTACTGCCCTGAGCTCTCTGTGTGCAGCGAGGATTTGTAAGATTTGTCATTTTGTCATGAAAATTTCATACAGTAAGTTTAATGAATAACTTGCATTATCGGTCCCACCGTTGTAGTCTTTTGTATTTATTTATGAATTTAGAACTTCAGTTTCCCGTGGCATGGTGGACCACTGTGGTAACACTGTTGCCTTGCAGCAAGAAAGTCTTAGAGTCGAGTCCTGATGTCTTCCTGATGTCTTTCTGCATGTTCTATGTTAAACCAAAATGCCGCAGACAGGACCTCAGCAGGCCGCATTAAACTGATCAGTCAGCCTTCCTGGTCAGATGTTTAGAAATATTAAACACGATGACTTGTGATTACACAGACTTTATCACCATGATCTCAGATAACTGTGGTTACGTGAATAATTGTCATAATGACAGGTTTATTTCCAACATGTGTAAATAGATTTTTTCTTAACTAAATTTAGCTTTCAGTGGTTTTAGGCAAAGGGTGGTGTTGGGCCGGTCCAGCTTTAGCAAGAGTTAAAAATTGTGTTTGTTTATAGTTCATTTCTAATTTAGTTCAGAGTTTGTTCATTAATTGATAATATTTCGTCTGAAAAATACATGTTGATTATGACATTATCTCAGAGTAGTCCTGACTACTCTTAGATAATCCCAAAGTAATATCATTACTTTGGGATTATCAGTCGACTTCACGTTGCATCAGCAGCCACTCTACTGCACGTCACCTTAAGAACGCAGGCAAGAATACATTATTCTAACTATTTAAACCATTTACATTTAGGCTAATAAAATAATGTACAATTCACCCTCCAGCACATGTCGCCTCTCTTCACCCGGCGCCAGTCCCACACACAGCTTTGTGGTGTTTATAGTACTGAGAAGTTTGATTTTAATCCGCTGCATTTTTAATTTCTGAAGTCTTAGTTTGTCACCAGCCTTGATGGTTCTGCATCCTCATTTTCCCTCTAATTGTGACTAGAATGGGAAGAAATTATTTTACTTGTCCTTTGCATGCTAAATATGAATTTTAAAAAAAAAATAAATTCTTATATTTCAAGAAAACCCTATTCCGTTGCTCTTATTGCTCACCATGTACATGTTTTTCTTATTTAGAGACATATCTCATTGAGGGCTGATGATCTTACTGTGAACAAATTGCTTTAATATTTCTAACTAATGTCCAAGACTTTTGGACTATTTTCTCTCATCATTTATTGGCTCAACTGCATTTAATGCTTCTCATTAAATGCATCTCATTCACTGTCAATTTAGTAGAATACCTTAAACAGTTGTAGTATGCCGACAACACGCTAGGTAATACTAAAACAGCGAGATCAATGGAGGTGATTACAGACAAATAATTCCTCTATAGATAATATCTGTATAGTTATTTGGGCTTCTTACATGTAAATGTAAGAAGCCCAAATGAGAAATGTCTGAGAGAAATGTTACAAGCAACTCAATGTAAGTACAAGACTCCAGCTTCAACAGTTTTACTTCTCTCTTGATAGACAATGCACCCTAGTTTAGGTACAACAAAACTTGGGTGCAAAACAAAAATCTCTTTACCTATTAAAATAACATGAATTTATATAAATTCATGAGTTGTCTTTATGCTTGACATAAAGAGAGGAAAATAGTATCAAAATATCATCCCACAAAGACTTCCTGTGAGTGTTAAAGCTGAACTGCTTTTCTGTCTGAACACAGAGATACACAGCAGTCACCAAACTCTTACCTTGCAGGGAAAAGTTTGTCTTTTTTCTACATTAAGTACCAAAGGTTTTAGTCCTGAAAGCACAGCACACACCTTTCTATATCTACCCTATAGAGGGCTATTTAACAAGGTGTGGACAAGCTGTGCTCTCTTCAAGTTCATCATGTAAAAAACAACAAATATCATCCCAGCACTGGCTAAGAGAGGAGACTTACATGGTGGTTTTTTATTTGTTTTTAATGCACAAGTGTGTGAATCTGATGTTTCTTATTCAACCTTATGCAGTTTGGACCAAAGATATCCTGGTATCTACAGTGACATCAGTTATTACTGGCTTAATGTAACCTAAGGAGCCACACTTGAATTATTCAAATACTACATGATATCATGTATGATTGAGGTTTGGGAGTATGGTAACATAGTTGATATAGTCAATGTAAACTTATTTGTTGTGCAATTGGTATCTTGATTTAGTGTAATAGATAGTAGAATAAGACCTGCAGTATCAGTAATATAACCTAAATAAGTAGAGGGAAATGCTTGTACTTTGTTCTGTGGTGACATTTTGACATATATATCCAAGAAATTGCAGTGATGAAGGTAGTCAAACATGAGCCAAGAACTAGGGTGTCCCTATGGACACGTTGCTCAGTGACGTTATGCACATAAGGTCCCGCCCCCAGCTTCCTGCTGGAGGGCAAAAAAACTGCTGGTGACGATGACTACCATTAGATTTAGCTGTCAAGTTGTCAACATAATGTGCTAAATCTTACATGTATTTGTAACATGAAAGAAAAAGGGACACAATGCTTTCCTACTAACACTACAACAATTATATAACAAGGTCAGGGCATGTTTTAATTAAGGAAAAAAACAGCGAGGAGAGGGAAGTAGGTCAGTTATGCTAACCTGACTGACATTAACATGTAGGTGTGATGTGGAATTGGATGGGTTTTTGGGGCAGTTACAGAAAAGGGCAGTTACAGCGTCACTGACAGATAATCAGTAGAGCAGGTATTGATCAACCACAGTGATCACTTATTAATAATTGCAGAATAAACATCAAACCTGAAAACATGATTCTGAAATGGACTGAATGTTCTGTTCTTTGTGTACAAAGTGTTTGCGTGTTTTTTGATGTTGAGTCTTGATACATTAGCGACGTTATTGTCTTTCAGTTGCTATGGCAACAAATCTGTGTTTTTTCCCTTTATTGTGGTGCACAACAAAGGGAAAAAGTTAATAGTACGTACATCTCCAGGTTTCATTTTGTTAACAGAATTGTTCCACTGTGGCAGCACAGCTATGGATGGCAAGTATAAGAACCTTCTTTTTGCCCTCCAGGCTTGTGTGCAAGTGAAAAACTTCCACATGTAATCAATAACATGCAACATCTCTATACAAGTTTCTTCCAGGCCAAGTTCAGTTTAGGTTCTCACCGATACCGAGTTAACAAGTTGGTACTTATACTTCATACAATAAAAATAAATTTATTTTATTTAGAACAGGATGGCTCTTCTTTTTAAAGTTACAGACCCTCCGACTGTTTTTAATAAATCATAAATAGATCATGACATACAGATTGTTTAGTCATCAAATGCTTTATCAAATTACTCGTTAATAGACACATATTTGGTTAGAGCTCAGCAGCTACATGTAGCCTGAGCCCGGCCAGTATCAGTATCAGACTCCACTACCAAGAACCATTGTTCTGTTACCAGCTGGAGACGCTCAAGCTCCAATCAAACTACTTAAACTAACACTTTAATTAGTAACAGTATCCTGTGCCAGGATACTAGCAGTTTAATAAGTCTAGTTGTTAGAACAGTCATAACCAGACTTGGTGTCTAGTTGTGATTGTTCTAAATGAGGGGATTTGGGAGGCCGGCAAATGTACAGCAGGAAGCACAGCCAATCTTAAATACAAGCCGTTATGAGAACATGCTGACGATCTATAGAATGGAGTGAAAATTAGTTGATTAAATGAAAAGTAAAATATCTCCTTCCAAATCCTCCAGGCTAATGGCCCCAGATGAAATGAGCTTTCAAGGAACGGCACAGCATGTATGTTTCTGTCTGTTGGCAGTTCCGCAGGACTTAAAGGTCACACAGCTCAGCTTTTTGCATCGTGTTCTTGATACCTTGATGCCCCTGCAAGTGTCTGCAGCCTCACTGGAAGCAGCCATGCTTGTTTAATAGAAAAACAAAGATGGAGTCCCAGCAGGAGCCTGTGTCTGCTGCTGCTCTGTTGCTGTGATGATTTAGTCAGTGGGTCTGACACACACGACCTGCTGTGAAAGTGTGCATACTTTGAGGAAGGTGAATGGAAACAGCGCACTTGTAGAAATGTTAATTTGGACAGTTGTGCGTCTCTGTGTCACAACTTCTACTGTGGAGAAATGCAAACTGAAAACTTGCCCTATGTCTAGGGAGCCTCATTTCAACATTGTGTCAGTCAAAATATTGATTTATCCATGCATTGTGATTAATTTTTCCAATTCAATATCAATTCGGAAAAGTTTGTTAATCAGTTATATCACCTGTCCTGCCATGGTGAGCAACACCTCTAGCACCGTCACTATGTGAACTCGGTGTCTCATATATGACTGCTGGGTGTGTAGTCTTCTTCGTCTTGAGTTTATCTGTGGTTGACAAGTGACTATTGTTGCAGCTGTGCCAGGACACCTGAGCTCTATTCAAAAGACTGTGATGATAACCGCAGGAACTGAGTGTGTTTTGCATCTGACTGTAAACAGAAGAGAATGATACCCATTCACCTCAACATCACAGATGGACCTGAGCACAGAGTATGTATTGGTGAAGGTTAGCAACAAGGGGTCAGGTCAGAGGTCAGGTAGGCAGTGGTAGACTTGGATTGTGAATACTTTACAGATGTACTGTAAACTAACTGTTAAACAAGCCATTGTGATAATCTAACCTTGTGAAAACTGTTGGATTTAATCCGTAAAACTGCACATTTTCACTGCTGCTCTGATCACTTTGGCATACGCGTCCACAGATTGATGAAAATTAGCTAATCTTAGCACCACAATGCCTTGCATCCTGGCGTGGTCCGTGGTTTTTAGTAGAAGTAAGTCTGGTTGAGTTTTGTCCTTTCACCTTCTGTTTACTAAGCCAAAAGAACAACTTGTCTTTTATCTGCATTAAGCCTGAGGAAACTACTGATATTGTGGACATACCTCCTCATGACTGCAGATAATTATGGTAATTTGGTGACAGAAATATAAACTTCTGTGTCATCAACATAAATATCATGGGAGATGTAGTGACTCTGCCAACCAGTTGTTACATGTAGTAATAGATATTAAATAAAAAAAAAATGGTCCAAGGATGAAACCTTGAGAAAGCCCACATCAGATTTTTATTGCTCAGAATTATTGTTGGTGAAAGGAAATATTGACCAGAATTCAAATCAGTGCACATCAGTACACAATAAAGAGACATGTTTCATTCAGACATTTCCCAGTAACCATCACTATCAGTATACTTCAAATTATACTGACTATGAAAGGTCGCAGAGCAAGCCCAGATTATCATCCCTCCACCACCATATTTGATAGTCAATAGCAGTTTGTTCTGAAATGCTGCTTAGGTTTAACTACTTTGGTTAAACATCCAGAAAACATTGTTGCAGAAGTGTTGTGTCTCATTTGAATGCAGCTGTACTTTGGTTGTCACGACATTAAAATTTCAAACTTGTTACTGTTAATGATTAAAAGCTTTACAATATTATTATCTTATGTTGAAAATTGTGCTGCACATCCAGTCTGTCAATGTGCTGCTGATTGAAATCACGTTTACATGGCTTGATTTAGCATAGTATAGGTATTATTCAGCATAAATTAGTGATTGTTCATGCTGAAAAAAAAGTTTGTTGTAAAAAAAATCTAGAAGTATTTCTCATAAATTATTCTAATTGCTTTAAAGTATCCACCAATCATCAACTACTAAAGTACCAGACATATGAAATTATTTTAAGGTAAATCTGTTTGTAATTGTAATAAAAGCACTAGCTAGTCTGTTTCAGGATACTCTGCTCAAAGGATACTTTGAGCTGCTGGCTTACATAAGACACAAAGGTGTTTTCCTCTTCTGTTGTGCTGAGAAGTGCAGATCTGGTTTGATTATGAGGTGCCTGCTGTGTTACTAAAGCCTGTGATTCAGCACTTTGTTCCTAATCAGTTCTACCCTGAAGCTGAGTGGCTTCTGCTGCCCACTCAGGGCTAATGGAGGACCAGGAGCAGCTCAGCAGCATCCTGCACCAAGAACAGATGCTTATTGGGTCACTTTCACTGTTTTTCAGGAATTTCTGGCTTATACTGTAGCTGTGTGTATGCATGTGTGTGTGCGTGGGTGTGTGTGCGGGCGTGTGTGTGTGTGTGTGCTCACCACTGCAGACAGGTACCAGCACCACTTGTGGCCCCTCTATTGATAAACGTGTAAGATGCTGAATGGATGAATTACTTAAAAAGTTCACGTATTTCAGTAACTACATTATCTATATTAAATATATGCAGACTTACATTTTAAGCCTAATTTATGTTAATTATATCATCTTACAGCTAATAAATTTA
>CAEGAE010093782.1:0-38912 GCA_903067095.1 Girardinus metallicus | reverse complement strand
ATGTCTTCTCCCTCTCTCAATCCCTAATTTCCTGTCAAGCTACTTTCAAATAAAGGCCACTAGAGCCTCAAAAAATCTTTAAAAAGACAGGTACTCGGCATTCTTTTGAACAAATTAATTAAACCTTCTGCAAATTTATCACCTGAATACCATAAATATTTGTATTTAAGAAAATGTTATGTTTATTGCTTGTTTGAAACTTGTCTTTGTGGCGTAAAGCATTTTGAACTGCCTTGTTTCTGAAATATTATATGTAAAACTTGACTGGGAAGATTTTGAGCTATTTTGCAAATGAGAGATTATTAACTCTTAAAGGCAAACAAAAATCTTAACATTTTATATAATTTTCTTTATTTTTTTAAAATCAGATCTAACTTCCTGAGGATGAGGAAGTCGGCGATGTTGATCCAGAAGACATGGAGAGGCTACCTGTGCAGGAAGAGCTACGGAGCTGTGAGGATGGATTTCACAGATTACGGCTGGGCGATAAATCAGTTTTATTGATTAATCAATTTTTTTTTGTTTTTGAAGATTTAATTTTAGGAAAATATATATTTTTTTTTTACCAATGTGTAATCCTTGATTATCTGTTACTCAAAGTAGGAAAGCTGTGTCAGATGCATTTTTCACACATGAAGCTGGTGAGCAATGACTTAAATAATACTTGCTTGTGAAAATCTGCCTTCAGGAAAGTGCCTAAAAATAAAAATTAGTATAAAAATGTGCTTAGATGTAAATACTGCAGTTACTGCAGCACATGGTTTCATGCTGCAATAGAGCTACAGTTGGAATCTATATACATAAAATCAAACATAACTTCACTTGCTGATATTTGATTTGACATCCAATATGTGTCGTGACAAAAAATGTAATGTTTTCTACCAGTTTCCTTCATGCAGACGAACATGTGGTAGTTGCTGTCGATCAGTTTCATTCAACTGGACATGAGGTCGGCCGCAGGCCTAGATCCGTTTCTTGCCGGCGTCATGTCAGTTAATCGCGATTAATCATTAACTAATTTTGCAATCAATTAATTGTTAACAGGAGTAAAAACAAAAAACATATTTAGAGCAGCAATTCAACTAAAACTGTTCACTTACAGTAATGATAATAGAAAACTTTGTAAGTATGTTCTACCCAGATCTCCTCAAGTGGCATAGTTTTACCTTCACCTTGATTCAAATTCTATTATGCCCATTTTGCTGTCCAATTATTGATTAATAAAAAAAAATAAAAAAAATTCACCAGTTTTACACTGGTGAATTTACACTGTTTTGATGCTAAGTCAAGCCAAAAGGGCTGAGCTTTTTCACACATTGATGTTAGAAGATGAATCTACAAACTACCAGGTGTTCACTAAGGTAATTCTATGTCATTGCATTTTAGGTAATAAAATTTGTATTTTCTTATTTAATAAAGGGATTGAATTATTTGTTTATTTGCATCTTATAATGTGTGCAAAAAATTCTCTTAGTGGCTAAATGTAAAATCTGCACAATGTGGCAAATTTTTGTTGAAATCAGATTAAAGGTCAGAAGAATCGCTAGTTGCAGCCCTAGTTCAGAGTGACGTCAGCCCGTGTTTTACAGCCTCAGATCTTTTGGACTTTCAATTCACGTCAGCTGACAGAAGGTATGATTTAAAAAAAAAAAAAAAAAAAAAAAGCAGTTTTAGAGAATATCTTTTGTCATTTACGATTTCTTTTTAAGGAAAAAAAGCAAGAAAAAAAATCAGTTAAAGTCGGAAATTGAATTTGGTATGAAATAATAAAAGATAAAATTTTTCAGCCACATCGCCCAGCCCTAACACACAGAAGCATAAATAAAAATACCAAAGATCATGACGCTAAAAGCCTTTTCCTCTCTTCCCTTCGCCCCGACAGATGCGAGCGGGCTTTTCTCGCCTCCAGGCTCTGGTTCGTTCCAGGAAGCTGTGTGCGTCTTACCACGTGGCCCGCCGGCGAATCACGGGCTTCCAGGGCCGCTGCCGAGGTTTCCTGGTGCGTCGGGCGTTCAGGCACCGGCTGTGGGCTGTCATCACCATCCAGGCATACACCAGAGGCATGATCGCTCGCCGGCTGTACAAGAGGCTGAAGGGCGAGGTAAACATCTGACTATCTGTAGTTACATTCTGCATTTCTAGAAATGAACTTTCACCAGACCTGACTGCGTTTTCACTATCCTGCATGGCGTTTTAAGATATCTGCCTTCACATTCTGACTAGTAAGAATAATAATTCAAGATATCTTCGATTACATTTTGACGAGTCAAAATTCCTTTTAAGATATAACGACATCAACGAATTTGTTATTTGAAAGGTCCCACAATATGTCAACCTGAATTAGTCAAAATGTGTTCTTCAAAGGAATTTTACCGTTACAGATATCTATAATTTAGTTTTGACTAGTCGTTTTTTGCTTTCAAGATATCTTCATTTTAATTTGCCTTAGTCAAATCTATATATCTCCTAATTAAAATATTTTTTAAATTAGAATTATGAACAAAAAGAAATAACTTAAATTTACTGTATGACTGGTCATAATTTAATTTTGTTATCTGAAATATGTGTTTCAGATAGACAATAATTAATTTTAGATATCTTAAATTTAAACGTCTGTACAAATTAGTAGTAAATCTGATGTCATTTATACCAGCCAGAATGTAATCAGAGAGACCTCAAATAGGTATTTTGTGTACTCAAAATATAAGCACTAACTTGGTAATACACTTGGTGATAAACTAATTTTAGATATCTGGAACGTAAGTGGTGAAACAGATTTTATGTTAAAATGGCTTGCCATACAACTACAGCTCTTTCACAACTGAAAAACTAATCATGAGGTTCAGACATGAGTCCCTGCTGAGAATCATGATCATTAAACCAGATCTGGGTTTATTTCTGTTGACTTAAAAAAGTAAAAACGTGCACTCATCTGGTCCGGCATGTTTTAATTTTCTATTACACTCTTCATTTCTTTTCCTCACCGTCCACTAATCAGTACCGCAGGCGGCTGGAGGCCGAGAAGATGCGACTGGCTGAAGAAACAAAGTTGAGGAACCAAATGTCTGCAAAAAGAGCGAAAGCTGAGGCTGAACGCAAACATCAGGTGACATTTATGACACTAAAGACGCATCTAGACATATGTTGGAGAATGTTTAATCTTATTGACTTTATCCTTCTGATGTTCACAGAATAAATAAAGCTGATGTTGGCGCCTGCAGCTCTGAGTCTCTGGTATCATTTCTGTTCATGCATCCGTTTATTTCCTCATCCAGGAGCGGCTGGCCCAGCTGGCTAAAGAGGACGCTGAGCGGGAGAAGAAGGAGAAGGAGGAGGCTCGTAAGAAGAAGGAGCTGGTGGAGCAGATGGAGAAGGCTCGGCTGGAGCCCGTCAACGACTCCGACATGGTGGACAAGATGTTCGGCTTCCTGGGGACGACGAACTCTTTACCGGGCCAGGAAGGTCAGGCGCCGGCTGGATTCGAGGTAAACTGACCTCAATAAAGCACCTTTTATTATCCGAGTATCAATCGGCCAAAATCTGAATCGGAAGGTCAAGCCTCGTAAAGATTGGCAATCGGCCGGAAAACTGCAACCAGTGCAGCTCTAATACCAGTCAGTTATATAATGATGATGCGATCATAAGTCCTATAATTCACAGGGACATCTTGAACTAAAAATGTCGTTTTACCTCCACAATAAAATAGTTTACAAAAGGTCCAAAACTCATCATAAGTGAAAGACTTTTTTTTTTAATGCGTGTATTTCTCGCAAAGTTTTCATTGTATTTTCTATTATCTTGCTCTTTCTGGTTTTTTTTTTGGTTTTTTTTAAGTGTTTCAGGTAAAAATTGCAGAAAATTAAAATGGCTAAAGCTTTTTCAAACCTGCAGTCTGAATTTCCTTTAATTTTTTACACAGGAAAGGGAAAAGATTCAGTGAACTTTAGTTTTGCATAGAAACCTCTTGAAGATAAATGTAGGAGTTTATCAGTCAGGCTTTTCTGCGTGTCAGCGACTGACTCCCCATCTCCTCTCCAGGACCTGGAGCACTCCCATCGCGAGCTGGTGGAGGAGGATCTGGACGAGGCTCTTCCTCTCCCTGAAGATGACGAAGAGGAGGATTTATCGGAGTACAAGTTCGCCAAATACGCCGCGACCTACTTCCAGGGCACCACCACACACACTTACGTTCGACGGCCTCTCAAGCAGCCGCTGCTGTTCCACGAGGACGAGGGAGATCAGCTGGTGAGTTTTCTGACTCCTAACAGAGGAACGTGGCCGGTCAGAAGGTTTAGAGGTGACTTACACCTAAACTTTCATCAGGTGGTGCAAAACATTTCACTAGCCGGATTGCACTGAGCAAAATGAGGCGGATTAACTTTGAACTCTGAGCAGAACTTCTGTTAAAACACAATCTGCCTCCGGGGCTGAAACAGTCAGTGTGATTAATCAAGACTAATCAATTATTGAAATAATCTTTGACTAATTAAGTAATCACTTAATCGTTGACTAGAGTGTATACACTCAAAAACAGGCCATTTGCATTTTAGTGTTCAAAAATATTCCAGGCCTAAAAATGCTTCATTTTTTGCAAAAATAAATGTTTTTTTTTATTTAAAAAATAATTTAACTGTTTGCTTATTTACATTTTTTAACATATTTTGATATTATATAAAAAAGCCCTAGGTGGTTAAAAATCTGCAGAATATGGAAATTTTCTTATTCGATTAATCAGTTTATCATCAAAAAATCAATAGAATAATCGATTACTGAAATAATTATCTTCTGTCTCCACGTAAATGTTAAACACTATCAGCTCGTTCTCATCAAACGTAGGTAAATCCGAATTAAGAAACGTTTTTCCATTGGAACCCGATGAACTGTGTTTGACCTTTGCCCCCTGTGAGGCTGCGCTGGCCGTCTGGATCACAGTGCTGAGGTTCATGGGAGATCTACCGGAGCCAAAGTACCACACGGCGATCAGCGACGGAAGCGAGAAGATCCCCGTCATGACCAAGATCTACGAGACGCTGGGGAAGAAAACCCACAAGAGGGAGCTGCAGGCGCTGCAGGGAGAGGGGGAGGTGAGGACGAGAGGTCAAGAGGTCAACATTTAAACAGCTTAATTATTCTGGAATTATTATTAGGTAGCACTTTATGTGACGGGTTGTGAGTAAGACTGACATGAACATGAGTCTTCATAAATATTTACGACTGTCGTCATAAAGTGTCATTTCAAATTTGTTATAAAAGTATTACTGATTAAACTGTAGCTTTAATAACATAAAGCTAAAGTTTAATCAGTAATACTTTTATAACAAGTTTATGTCAGATCATGATTTCTTGGTTAATGTCAAGTTGTCATAACAAAGACATTTTGAATAATGTCAACTTTGCATTAAAAGTGTCTCGATTTACCGAACGACACTTTATGACACCAGTCATAAATATTCACGAAGGCTCATGTTCACGACAGTCTTACTCACAACCCGTCAAATTAAGTGTTACCTATTAGGATTATTTAAAAATTAGGAATAAAAGACGATAGTCTCGGTTTATTGTGAAAATAAATTTTGTAGACAGAACGTCGACGTTCTTTTTCTGCTCTTTGGGGATGTAAACATTCACACAGAAATCTAATTGCGCTTGCATTATTCAGTAGTTTGAACGATTTTTAGCAAAAAATCAGAATTGAGCTGTGTGAACGTAGCCTTACGTGTTACAGTAAGGACTTTATATTGCCTTTTTGCTGAAAATGTGCCGTATTGATAAAATTACTTTACCTTACAGTCAACAGTGAAGATAAAAACTGAATCTAACATTAATCACCTAACATAAGATTGGAAGCAGAAAATATTCTGCCAGAAATGAGAGGAAAACCTTTACAATTGTGTAAAATTTAAATTCTATTGCTTATTTATCAACACTTTATTTACTTTTGCCAAACGTCTTCATCGTTTATAGTCTTTTGTTTAAGAGTTGTCTGTTTTTCTCCTTGAGAAAACTCCTTCTGAAAGCCTGAAGAAAAACAGCGTCCGACACAAACTGGTTTCCTTGACCTTGAAGAAGAAATCCAAGATCACAGAGGAGGTGAGACGTCTGGACGGAGAGAAGGAGGTCCGCCGTTTTATGGAGAGTAGAAAAGAAGAAAAAAACACATAGAAAACACGCGGTTATGCGTTTCAGGTCACCAAGCGCCTCAATGACGGCGAGTACGGTCTCCACGGCAACAGCATGTTGGAAGATCGGCCAACTTCCAACCTGGAGAAACTTCACTTCATCATCGGAAACGGGATCCTGAGGCCGACGCTGAGGTAAGCGGTGGGAAAACGAGCCAAACATGCAGGGAAGGAACCGAGTTAGCGGTTATTCGTGTGTCTGTGCTGAACGTTACAGTTTGGTTCAGTTTTTGTTTCGTCAAACTGGTAAAGAAGAACACAGGTTTTTCAATTCAACCAGATTGCCTTGTTTTTATCACCTTCATTGTATCTACATATTGTTTTTTTTTTCTTTGTTTCAACTTATTCTAATATTTTCTTTGTGTTGAGATTTGATAATTGATGTAATGTGATTCGAACATAATTTTACATTTTAATTCGATACAATTGAAAATATCTAAAAGGGATGGTTGATATAGACTCAAGATTTTACCACGTTATTTAGAGAATATTTATTGTGTCTTTGCTGTTTTTTGTTTTGTTGCTCTTGTAAATCTGATCTGTTGTGATTTAGGCTTCTTCACTACATCAGTTACATAAGGAAGTGTGATTCCCATCACTAAGCTGCACACAGTCGCTGCAGTTATTGATCTTCTTCAATTTGCTGATATTTATCGATGCTCCAGTGAAAGCAGAAAATAATTTTTTGAGGTCACCAGACGTCATCGGTTGGAATTCATCATTGTCACAATAAATTAAAAATTTAAAGAGTACTGCCTCTTTTTACTGAGATGTGCAAAATGTTTGCCTCGTTCCTGATTTCCTATTATTTTGTTTTGTGCGTTTGTCACGTCCAGTGTTTCAGAAAATCAAACCAATTTAAATTCAAATGTAATAAAACAGTTTTTAAATGAAGGCGTTTATTATTAAACAAGAAAAGGTAGTGAGACAAATGTAAAAAAAAAAAAAAAAAGAAAATCAGGAAGTGGGCAAACGCTTCACACCACTGCATACTGGTAACGGTTACAGCAGGGGTGCCAAAAATATTTTAATTCTAATGACAAAAACTATTTAATTTTTATCAGTTCAACTAAAAACTGGACTCAACATTTTAATAAAATAATCGGAGTAAGATTTCTGCAGACAGTGGGGATCATTGTAGATTAAAAACTTATAAAGGACCTCAAAGATTTTCCAGATTAAAAAAAATCAACAACAAACCTATTTTATTTTATTTTATTTTTTTGTCTTTTCAGTAACAAGGTTCAGTCTTGATTTATTTTGCCAGATGTACTAAGGGGCCATAATCAGGTCTGCATTTTAGTAAAAGTTGCCGGATGTTTGTTGTCCTTCTTACTATTAAAATAAATTATATTCAAAGCAGAAACCTGGATGAATGCTTGTGTTGCACTTTATGTTTTCCTTGGTAGAATGTTAAATTGTTTATTTTTTTAAGTGAAATTTGCACGCTAAAACTGTTCTTAGGTGGGTATCTGTATTAAAATTTCTTCCTGAACTGGTTAACCACATTTAAGCCGTTATTAAATTGTGATGAAGGACCGCCCAAAATCATTCTGAGAGCCGCAAATGGCCCCGGGCCGCACTTTGGACAACCCCGGGTTAGGGTAATGTTTGGGTTTGGCATAAATGCAGTTGAATGGAAGTCAGTAATACAAAGTGGGTGGAAATATGAATGTGTGTGTGTGCGGGTGTGTGTGTGTGTACTAGGTTTTTATATCCTTATGGGAACCTATTTCTGTCTACAATGTGGGATTATGGGGACCATGCTCCTTGTGGGGACATTTTCTTGGTCCCCATGAGGGAAATTATTGTTTTTGGGTTAGTGATTAGGTCTATGATGGTTAGGGTTAGGGTAAAGGTTAAGGTAAGGGTTAGGCTGTAGAAAATAATGGAAGTCAATGAGAAGTCCCCACAAGTGATGAAAACACGACTGTGCGTGTGTGTGTGTGTCAGGGATGAGATCTACTGTCAGATCTGTAAGCAGCTGAGTCAGAACCCGTCCAAGAGTTCTCACGCGCGCGGCTGGATCCTCGTCTCGCTCTGCGTCGGCTGCTTCGCCCCATCAGACAAATTTGTAAAGGTCAGAATCAAAACAGTGACCTGAAATAAACTTTAGTTAATTGAATGAAACACGGCTTCATGAAGGTTTTCTGTCCGTAGTACCTGAGGAACTTCATCAGAAGCGGGCCGCCGGGTTACGCTCCGTACTGTGAGGAAAGGCTGAGGCGAACTTTTGTGAACGGGACGCGAACACAGCCTCCATCTTGGCTGGAGCTGCAGGTACTAATGCACCGATCTGCTTCAAGCTGCAGGATTATTTTGGTTTTCAGCAGAAATCAGTTTGACCCGAGTTCTGAAATCAACACTCAGGCCACCAAGTCCAAGAAGCCCATCATGCTGCCCGTGACGTTCATGGACGGCACGACCAAAACGCTGCTGACCGACTCGGCGACTACGGCCAAGGAGCTCTGCGACGCTCTGTCCGACAAGATCAACCTGAAGGACCGCTTCGGCTTCTCCCTGTACATCGCTCTGTTCGACAAGGTCGGGCCACAAACCGCTGGTCCTCGTTTCCTGATGCAGCATCTGATGCTTTTCATGGCTTCATCAGCCATCAGTCGCTCTAATGGTTGATTCTTAAATGAACCGAGGAGGAAGATTTAATGCAGGCATGATGCTGTCGTTTCATCCATCCATCTGTACATCCATCCATCCATCTGTTCATCCATCCATCATCCATCTGTTCATCCATCCATCTGTTCATCCACCCATCTGTTCATCCATCCACCCATCTGTTCATCCATCTGTTCATCCATCTGTACAGCCATCTGTACATCCATCCATCCATCTGTTCATCCATCCATCATCCATCTGTTCATCCATCCATCTGTTCATCCACCCATCTGTTCATCCATCTGTTCATCCATCTGTACAGCCATCTGTACATCCATCCATCCATCTGTTCATCCATCCATCATCCATCTGTTCATCCATCCATCTGTTCATCCATCCATCTGTTCATCCATCCACCCATCTGTTCATCCATCTGTTCATCCATCTGTACAGCCATCTGTTCATCCATCCATCATCCATCCATCCATCTGTTCATCCATCCATCCATCTGTTCATCCATCCATCTGTTCATCCATCTGTTCATCCATCCATCCATCTGTTCATCCATCCATCTGTTCATCCATCCATCATCTATCCATCCATCTGTTCATCCATCATCCATCCATCCATCTGTTCATCCATCCATCTGTTCATCCATCCATCCATCTGTTCACCCATCCATCTGTTCATCCATCTGTTCATCCATCCATCCATCTGTTCATCCATCCATCTGTTCATCCATCCATCATCTATCCATCCATCTGTTCATCCATCATCCATCCATCCATCTGTTCATCCATCCATCTGTTCATCCATCCATCCATCTGTTCACCCATCCATCTGTTCATCCATCTGTTCATCCATCCATCCATCTGTTCATCCATCCATCTGTTCATCCATCCATCATCTATCCATCCATCTGTTCATCCATCATCCATCCATCCATCTGTTCATCCATCCATCTGTTCATCCATCCATCATCCATCCATCCATCTGTTCATCCATCCATCCATCTGTTCATCCATCCATCATCCATCCATCCATCTGTCCATCCATCCATCATCTATCCATCCATCTGTTCATCCATCATCCATCCATCCATCATCCATCCATCCATCTGTTCATCCATCTGTTCATCCATCCATCCATCTGTTCATCCATCCATCATCTATCCATCCATCTGTTCATCCATCATCCATCCATCCATCCATCTGTTCATCCATCCATCATCCATCCATCCATCTGTTCATCCATCCATCCATCTGTTCATCCATCCATCCATCTGTTCATCCATCCATCCATCTGTCCATCCATCCATCTGTTCATCCATCCATCCATCCATCCATCTGTTCATCCATCCATCTGTTCATCCATCCATCATCTATCCATCCATCTGTTCATCCATCTGTTCATCCATCATCCATCCATCCATCTGTTCATCCATCCATCCATCCATCCATCCATCCATCCATCTGTTCATCCATCCATTTGTTCATCCACCCATCCATCCATCTGTTCATCCATCCATCTGTTCATCCATCCATCCATTCATCTATTCATCCATCCATCCGTTCATCCATCCATTCATCCATCCATCCTCCATTTATTTTTTCTCCTCTTTTCCCTTCCCTTCTTCTTTTTTCTTTTTTTCTCTCCATTTCTCTCTCTCTCTCTCTCTACTAGCATGTAGCTACATTTGTGAATCTCTTTTGTAACGCTGTTGCCGTGACAACCCTCCCCCCCCTCCTGCAGGTCTCGTCTCTAGGCAGCGGCAACGATCACGTGATGGACGCCGTGTCGCAGTGCGAGCAGTACGCCAAGGAGCAGGGCGCTCAGGAGAGGAACGCCCCCTGGAGGCTGTTCTTCAGGAAGGAGATCTTCACTCCGTGGCACAGCCCGACCGAAGACCAAGTCGCTACTAACCTCATCTACCAGCAGATCGTCCGAGGCGTCAAGTTTGGGGAATACCGCTGCGACAGGGTGACTAGCTTTATCATAAGCTTTACGGGAATGTAAAAAGTAACCTAAAATCAAAGCCGTACGTTGCAAAACCACAGAATCTTACTAAGTATTTATAGCTCGTTTCTAGTGCAAACATCAAGACAAAACTAACTTATAAGTTACTTTTCAGCAAGAAATAGGAGTCAGTAATTCTTGAATATAAATTAAAAAGCACTATTTCCATTGGCAGATTTTTTTCACTTGTAACAAGATATTTTTTCCCTGTTATAAGTGAAATAATCTGCTAATGGAACTAGAACTTTTTAATTTATATTCAAGAATTATATACTTAAAACAAGCTCCTATTACTTCTATACGTGGGGATTTTGCTTTGTACATTTTTTTTTGTCATTGTAGAGGCTTTACGTTTAATTTATAAAGGTCTTAAAAAGTCTTAAATTTGAGTTGGTGAAACCCTGATAAAACTCTGAAACCCCACCACACTTTCAACAAATCACACACAGCAGTGAACATACAAAACAACATCTCAAAGATCTCCAGGTTTCTTTTTAACTTTATTTTATCTGTAGACACTTTATTAATATGCTTTCAATTCAGTTCGGGTTTGTTTGTGTATCACAGTTCAGCAACGGGGCATTTCAAAGTGTTTTACACCATAAAAACACAAAGTCATAGGACACGGAGCCAGCAACTGAAGCGTCGCATTTCGCCAAGTGCCATCATTACACAACAAAATGTTGATTAATGTTTCCTTCATAATGTTTCAAAAGTATCTCTAAACAGTCTAGATTTAAGGGAAATCTTAAATCTAAATCTGTTTTGCAGTTTCTCTGTAAGTTTGTTCCAGATTTGTGGAGTAATTAATATTCAGCTATTTATGTTTTTAGATATTTAGATTTAATGGGGTACATTTTGCTGCTGTACTGCTGTAAGAAGTGAATTTTTCCAGTCTGTGATTAATAATCTATTCTGTGATCTTATAATCTCTTAACGGGTTATATTAATAGATCAGAATTGAAAAGGTAAACAACTGATGAGGACAAATGAAAGTTTTGCTCCCTCAAATTCACCCTAACCTCTGTGTTTCTGTGTCTCTTTGCGTCTCCAGGACGACCTGGCGGAGCTGGCCTCCCAGCAGTATTACGTCGATTACGGTTCGGAGATTCTTCTGGACCGCCTGCTGAGCCTCATCCCGTCCTACGTCCCGGACAGAGAGATCGGCACGTCCAAGACGGTGGAGAAGTGGGCTCATTTCATCATGGCTGCACACAAAAAGGTGCGTTTAGAAAATGCGTTCAGAGGCCGTAGAGGCTGAACCGTCTGCAGCTCCTGAAGTTCAAAGGATTTATTTTCTGTTTGTTAACGTCTCTGTTTTGCTGACTCAGGGTATTTACACTCAGAAGAGGTTCGACTCTCAGAAGGTGAAGGAGGAAGTGGTGGACTTTGCTCGCCACAAGTGGCCGTTGCTGTTCTCCCGTTTTTATGAAGCGTTCAGGTTCTCAGGTCAGAACCTTCTACATCATCAGAGATTAAATAAATTTATGCTTTATTAAAACCTGTCACGATAACAAACTTTGTTATTGTGGATAAGAAATTGACCCAGAAGTCATTGCGATAAATGACAATATTGTTTTGAGGCCATTTTCAACTAATATAACAGTACAATAATAAAATAACACATTCTCAAAGTTCAACAACCTTTAAATTCTAATGAACACTAATCACTGAAACCAGAAGATGTTTTAAATGTCCAAAATAAACAAACAAAACAACAAATTGTAAAGTCTCCTTAAGCAAAATTGTTCTTTTAAAAAAAGGGTTGGTTGAGACCAAAACAACAGACTGAAAACTATCATCCGATTTTTGGTAGAAAGAGAAAAACAATAAATCGAGTAATTGGGAATTATTGCGCTTGTTTTAATTTATAATGCAATCAATTGTTTTATTGCAAATTGCGACAGGCCTAGTGAGGATCTTCCACGTCATGAGATAAATATAGATACATCTAAATATAGATAATATAGATAAATGTCTGATTAAAGGAGTTATTACTGGGACAAACAATAATTGTTGTTTTGGAACCATTTCCAACTAATGTGATAATGGTATAATATTAAAAGTTTTCCCTCTCAAAGATGAATAAGCTTTAATTTTGTACACAATGCTGGAACTGGAAGACATTTTAAATGTCCAAAACAAAACGCTAAACAATAAAAATAAATAAGAAAGAAATAAAAACTCGACACACGACCAACACATAAATAAAATTGATAATGAAAATGCTAATCACCAGAATTTAAATTTTGGTTTATCATGCGATTAAAGGCTTAATTTGATCCCCTTCCACATACAAAAACCCATCGTGTTCCTTAGTGGAAACCAGTAAGTTAACTCTGTTCCTGTTGTTTTTGGCTCTCAGGTCCCAGTCTGCCTAAAAACGACCTGATCGTTGCCGTCAACTGGACCGGCGTTTACTTTGTCGACGAGCAGGAGCAGGTCCTGCTGGAACTGTCTTTCCCAGAGATCATGGCGGTTTCCAGCAGCAGGTCATCGCTCTTCCTCCTCGACCCAAACCGAACCAGACCCGAGCGTTCACGTCCAGAACCTGACCTGCTTTTGTTTTTGCAGGGGAGGAAAGCTGCAGGGTCAGAGTTTCACTTTGGCAACCATCAAGGGAGAAGAGTTCACCTTCACCTCCAACAACGCAGAAGACATCCGGGACTTAGTGGTGACCTTTCTGGAGGGTTTGAGGCAGAGGTCGAAGTTTGTGGTTGCGCTGCAGGACAGCTCCAGCGCTGGTAAGTCCTGAGCTGCGTGACCCAAATCCCACTTTTTCACGGCACACCTTATTGCAGTCTGAACCGAAAGCCTTGTGACTTTGTGCTTTTACTGCACATCATTTTGGCTGTTTTCAGGGTTTTAAAATATACTTTTACCTTATTTGATTACATTGTAGTAAGAAAATACTGTAATGTAACACAGGAAATGAGACAATGGATATGTAGACACTGGCTAAAACTATAAGCATGAAGATGTAAGGTGAAAAAATAAACCTCAGTAGGTTTTAATTGTAGTTTTGGTAGTTTTATAGTTTCATAGGTCACCAAGTCATTCATGGTTCTCATCGTTCTTTTGTTGTGTGTCCCAAATATCTGTAGTTCTCTTTTATTGACAATTGGAAAATTACATTACAAGCTCCAGATACACAGAAGTTTCTAACTTCCTTTATTTTAGAAATTCATGCTTACCCATTGGAAATCATTTAAATTAATTTTACTTCAATTCCTTGAGGAGTTTCATACAGCTTGATAATTGTGTTGATTTAAAGATGGCCAATGTGACGCATGTATTCATCTCCTCATCCTCACATGAAGGTGTGTTGATGTTGTCTTCCTGCAGCTGAGGAGTCGACCTTCCTGAGCTTTCTGAAGGGCGACCTGATCATTTTGGACCAGGATACCGGCGAGCAGGTCCTCAACTCCGGCTGGGCGCATGGCATTAACGAACGAACCAATCAGAGAGGAGATTTCCCAGCTGACTCTGTTTACGTTCTGCCATCCATGACTCGTCCCCAACCAGAAGTAGTGGTAGGCGAAAAAATTAATTGCACATGAAACCTCCTAATGATGTTTTTTTTTTTTGAAAGTGTTTACAGTAAATTAGGTTTGGTTGTTTCCTAAAGTTTTTCTTTAAATCGTAGAAAATATTTTTCCCCTTTACTCCACCCAATTAGGCGCTGGTTACCATGACACCAGACCAGCGGCAGGAGTCGGTTCGTGTTTCTCAGATCATCCTGCCAGAGACGGATGACAGACAGAAACCCTACACCCTGGAGGAGTTTTCTTATGACTATTTCAGGTACAAATGTGTACAACCTGAACATTTATGTGTACAGTGTTAAACACAAAAGAGCGAGACGTCTACTCAGGACGGACCAACTTAATGTTTACGCTCTCACGTGAAAATTGCTGCAAGCAAGATATGCGGTGATATCTTGTTTGCAGGTCTTTGAGAAGCATTAGTAGAGCCTCCTGCACAACCAACAAAAATGCAGCAAATGGTTTCTGGATGGAAAGTCAATGACAAAACACTTGTCTTTTCCAGCAGCGCATACAGCGGTAAAACCAGCTGACCAAACCTGCTGGGTTGCTAGGTAACGGGCGGAACTCTGCTGGGGTTGCTAGGTAACGGGGGCAGAACTCTGCTGGGGTTGCTAGGTAACGGGCGGAACTCTGCTGGGGTTGCTAGGTAACGGGGGCAGAACTCTGCCGGGGTTGCTAGGTAACGGGCGGAACTCTGCTGGGGTTGCTAGGTAACGGACAGTGCCTGCTGACTTGTGACATTATTTTCCGGAGGTTTTTGAAGCGGCTCACTTTCCAGACACCAAAAAACATTAACTTACTTCCAGAAAATGCCTGCTTGGTGTTTTGTGGTGCTTGTGTTGTTTTTAGAAGCAGTTGAGGGCCAAGTGGAAGTACAAAAATGTACAAAATGTGGATTTTTCATAATATGTCCCCGTTAATCTATTGTGAATGTGACCTGCCATTTCCAGACCTCCTCCCAAACACACCCTGAGCAGAGTGATGGTGACCAAAAATCGAGGGAAAGACAAGATGTGGAGCTGCACCAGGGAGCCTCTCAAGCTGCCGCTGCTGAAGAAGGTCGTCGGCCACGAGGAGCTGGCACAGGAGGCCTGCATGGCCTTCATAGATATCCTTTAAACACAACAAATATTACAAGTAAACACAGGCTGATTCCTTACATTGAGTAGAACCACTTCATTAACTAATAGTTTATCTGAAATGTAAACGAAATGTTTTTGTCAAGTTGACAATCTGTGTTGGTCAGAAGCTTGCAGACGCTGATTGTGGCTAAAATTGAATCACTTTACAACAAACAAATGCATTAAAACAAATTTTAATGCATTTCATTTTTTCTCTAATTCACAAATGGTCAAAATGATACATATAGGCACAAATATATTCATAAATTAACTTAACTCTTATGTATACTACAGGTTGCCGAGGGGTTTTGATATCTGGTTAGTGAGCTCCTTTATCACCATAGAAAGGGTTAATTTTTCTTTGGGCTGAAATAATTAATCGCATTGATTGTGATTAATCGATTATTGAAATAATCGTCACCTAATTTAGTAACTAATTAATTGAAAAATGGAGCATAGAGACTCAAAAAAAGCTGTTGGCTTAAAGAGCAACACTCACAGCAGTAATGAAACAAAACATTTTTATATATTTCACATTTAAGATTAAAAAAATCCTTTGTAAATTCGTTCTACCCAAAAGTCCTCAAGTGGCCTTTTTACCTTCACCTTATTCAAATTTTGTAAAGAAAATCTCCTATTGAGCACCTTTTCTATTCAAAGTTGGATAATAAAAAAAATTGTTTTTTAGCTGCATTCTTTGCTACAAGTAAACAACATGTAACTAAAGGAATGCTCTGATTTAATTATTTCAATTATTTGTTTGTATTTTTTAATGTATTTCCAATATTGTATGAAATAAGCTTAAGTGGTTAAATGAAAAATCCAGAATCGTCAGAATAGATTAATATACTTAATCACTTATCGAATGATCCAGTATTCAGAACAATAACAGCTGTTTATGCCTGATGGATGTTTGTAAGCTTCTGTCCAAAATTACAGATTAGCGACAAGGAAGTTTATCAGGTCTTGTGACTCCTTGACCTTTGATCCCACCGACGATGAAGTACATGGGCGACTACCCGTCCAAACGGACGCGCTCCGTCAACGAGCTGACAGACCAGATCTTTGAAGGAGCTCTGAAGGCCGAACCGCTGAAAGACGAGATCTACTGTCAGATCATCAAACAGCTCACTGACAATCACGTCAAGTGTGTACAAATTATTATGCAAATTGGATTTAAGTGTCATAAAGATTTAATTTCTTGTTGTGCTATTAAATTCATAGATGGTATTGTGGGTCAGGGCTCTTTGAATCACTGTAATTATTTCAGAGATAGTTTGTCTGTGAGCTCAGTTAAAGGGAATCTACTAGAAGGATGATCCACGTTATTAATCAGGTTTCAGGTTTCAGGCAACATGGGAAAGAGAAACGATCTTCAGACAGTCTAGAGCCGCATGACAAGTATGAAAACATCAGATATTTAACGAAAACTGAAGCGTTATCGTCGTTCTGCGAAGAGATTTGAGGCTCATAAAGATGGTTTGTGCAGAACAAAGTTTCTGTTAGACAAACTCATCGGATCCAGAGAGCAGCTGATAGAACCCACTACTGGGCCCCTAACCAGAACCCCCTACTGGGCCCCTAACCAGAACCCCCTACTGGGCCCCTAACCAGAACCTACTGCTGGGCCCCTAACCAGAACCCACTGATGGGCCCCTAACCTGAACCCACTACTACTGGGCCCCTAACCAGAACCTACTGCTGGGCCCCTAACCAGAACCTACTACTACTGGGCCCCTAACCAGAACCCACTACTGGGCCCCTAACCAGGCTCACAGGCAGAAACGGTGGCAGTGGGTCCAGCCGGACATGAAGACTCATTTTAAACAGCCTGTTCACTGATGTCTGCTGTGCAGCCTGGACGGTCCAGATGGACGCAGCAGTGGGTCGGTGGTGGACGGCCACCACGTCCCAACACGGCTGTGACGTCAGCAAGGAGGTGGTGGAGTCATGCTTTGGGCCGAGATCATGGGGAGAGAATTACTGGTCGGCCTTTAGGGTCCCTGAAGGTGAGAAAATGACCTCAGAAAAGTATCTGGACTTTCTGACTGGTCACTTTCTCTCACGGTTCAAAACGAAGCTGAAGCTTCAGCAGCAAAATCATCGTCAAGCAGGACAATGAGGAATCCCACTGTGTCATTGGCTGCTATTGGCATAAAGGGAGAAACTCCTGGTGGGGTCACCATCCTCCTCTGACCTCAACCCTGTTGAGAACCTTTGGAGTTTCCTCCAGCAGCAGATCTGAGCTGGGACCAGTTCAGACCAGCAGCTCTGGAAGGTTTTCTGACATCCTGCAAAGAAATTCAAGCAGAAACTTTCCACAAACTCACAAGTTGAATGGATGCAGGAATTGTGCAGGTGGAACCAAAGAAGGTCCCATGATAACATGTAACTGTTAAGATGTTTTACATTGAAACAGCTTTTGATTTGAGTACATGTGACCACTTAGTGCTGCACATTCAGAGAACGACCGTCTGCAGGTCTTTATAATCCATAAAATGTTTAGAAAATCTGCTGTGCAGAATAATTTGGAACAGAGCATTTTGAGGTTTTTATTTTACTTTTTTTTAAATCCTGTTCTCATTGGGAGGTTTGATCAGTAAAATTTGATTTATACTGTAATAGTTCATGGCTTGAAAATTATACTGACCATCATTTGTATTGACCATGTAGGAAAATCTGAGAAAATATCACTTGCATAATAATTTGGAACATGGTGTAAACTGACATAAACCCTAAAAACAGAAAGTTTACTCCCACAGCTGAGGACCATTGAACAAACATCACAGACCCCAAAGTAACACAAAAACATTCGTCTCTTAACTCACTTACTGTTGTTTTCTGTGTTCATCCTAATGAATAGGTGCTGCTTTGTAAATGTGGCACGTGGAAATCAAAAACTAAGTTTTTTTAATGATATTTTAGTGCTATTTGTAACTTAGAAGCACAATAAAAGAAAAATAGACTTGGCAGAAACAATTTACACCATTAAATATAAAAATTATCCGCCATTTTCTATCTACTGTATTTATCTATTGTGTTTATTCGTCGACTAAATCATTTATTACATAAATAAGAATAGCAATAGCTGTTGACGTGTGACAGGAGCATTATAAGTAAGCAAAGTCATAAACAAAGAACAGTTCTCAGTAACTGAGACTTGTTCAAAGGAATCAAATCGCTGGTGAATGACGGTCATATAAATAATCCCGGCCTTGTTTTCTTAACACCGACAAATTCAGATTTTATTCTTAGTGACTTGGTCAGTAAAAAGGAAGCCAGATATCCATCATTATTTTTGCTAAGCTAACTGTAGCGTCGCACAAATTAACATGCAGTACCTCACAGACCGCTAGAGGGCGACCACGGCCCACCAGGGAACGGTCCAGACCGACTTGGAGGTTTGATTTGTAGTTTGTGATGAATTTGACTTTGTTTGAAGAGGAACTAGAATAAAAGAGTCAAGTTTTTTTTTTTTTTCTGAACAGGAGCTGAGCATGAGCTTCTCTCTGCTGCAGGTACAGCGAGGAGAAAGGCTGGGAGCTGCTCTGGTTGTGCACTGGTCTGTTTCCTCCCAGTAACGTTCTGCTGCCGCACATCCAGCGGTTCCTCCAGTCCAAGAAGCACCACCCGCTCTCTGGAGACTGCATGCAGAGGCTGCACAAAGCGCTCCGGTAAAACTAACGGCATCTCTACTCCTATTTTACACGAAACAACATTTCATTTCTAAATTCTGTTTGAGGGACAAAATCTCCAAAGACATGAGGAGGTTTTTTTTGCTCTTAAAAGGCCTAAAAAAACTTTATTCTACAAAGTTCTTTTTGTTTTTGATGAACATCGTGTTACTAAAACTAAAACTGAAATGATTAATCATGATTAATCAATTTTTGAATTGCCCTGCGCTGAGACAGTAACATATTCAGAGCAATAATTGAACCAAAACTGCAAAAAAAAAAAAAAAAAAAAATACACATTTTGCATTTAAGATTTAAAAAAATAAAATAAAAAAACACTTTTCTGGCTTCACTTGGTTCAAATTCAGTAAATAAAAATTCATGCTAATACCTTCACCTCCAATTACTCGTCAGTTCATTGAAAAATAACCAACAGCTCAGCTAAAGTTATGCTGTGTTGCTGCATCATGAGAGGTAAAATGTTTATATTCTTTATTTAGAAATCGATTTGTTTGTTTGCACATTTACGTATTTCTAATGTTGTGAAAAAGATTTAAGTGTTTAAATGAAAAAACGTATTTGTTTTGTCTTATAATCGTCAGAATAATCGATAACTAATAATTGTTAGTTGCAACCCCAATAAATAAAACCGACTTATTTCCGAGGCGCCCCCTGCTGTGTAACTAATTTGGACTTTTAAGAAAATAATAAAATATCATATTCTATGAAGCTAAAATGAAGTATGTTGATTCATTCTCGTGTTTATGCATAAACATTTCCTGTTTTGCGTTTAAAAATGTATCTCTGCGGATGGTCGATTGATGTTTTGACAAAGGCAACGCTATATAAGATTTTTACTTCAAACTATTTTCCCTTTAAAGTTTTTGTTTGTCAAAATGTGACATGTTCATTTTGAACTGTAAACAAATAAAATCAGCAAATAAATAAATAAATAACGTGTTTTTTTGTTTTTTTTTGTCCTTCTTCTCAGGAACGGGTCCAGAAAATATCCCCCTCATCTGGTGGAAGTGGAAGCCATTCAACATAAAACGACCCAAATCTTTCACAAAGTTTACTTTCCAGACGACACCGATGAGGTAGGAGCCGAAACCCCGAGCGCTTGAACCGCCGCTCATCGACACGAGACGCTTTCTAACCGTCCTGGACTCAAACCTGCAGGCGTTCGAGGTGGAGTCCAGCACCAAGGCGAAGGATTTCTGCCAGAACATCTCCACCAGGCTGCTGCTCAAATCCTCCGAAGGGTTCAGCCTCTTTGTCAAGATCTCAGAAAAGGTCAGAGGTCACGAACTCCGCTACCAGGCTTTCAGGAGCAAAACTGAACGGTTTTCAAACTGAAAACTATGACAAACTAACAGCTCAGCAACCTAACGACGTCTGAAAGCCGTAGCAAAATGTTTCTGATATCACGATAAAAGAATAAATTGTAATAAATGAATTTCTTTCGTGTTGCAGGTCATTAGCGTTCCAGAGGGAGATTTCTTCTTCGACTTTGTTCGCCATTTAACAGACTGGATCAAGAAATCCCGACCGGCTAAAGACGGTTTGTTCCTGCCTGAAAGCTTGAATGTACTTAATCATGTTTGAAACAGCTAACAAAGCAGCTTCAACATATTTCTACCCAAGTGAAAGTAAAAAGCAGTTATCAAAGAAACTGAGTAACCGATCAGAACGTTAATCATTTAAAAACCAACCAACCAGAACATAAAGTTTTGTGGTAATTCTGATATTGCAGAGACCAAAATGAAAATAATTCAGTTACAAAAAGTTTCTTTCCACATGAAACTTGAACAAAAACTGCAGGTCTGGTGGATTTTTGCTTCTCATTCAGTGAAGTGACTGAATGAACTATATTCAGTATTTTAATTAATACTTTAGAATTAAAATACTCAAGTAAAGTAAAAAGTACAGAATAGTGAAAATACTCTGAAAAGAAACGCTTTCGGAGCAGTTACTCCAGTAAATGTAACTAGTTACTGCCAAACTAGTTGCATCCATGTTCTGATATGTTTAAATAATGCAGATTTTTTTCTAAATGTCTGAAGTTAAATCAGAACTAAACTTTTCTTCTTTTTGACTAGTTAGAATCATCAACATTATTTCTATTTCCTAAATAGAAATAATCTCATTTTCCATCTGGAAACTGAGATGGAGACATTTTTAGGGCATTTCTTTGTGAACTTGATGCAGTTTTAAGGTTTCTAGATGAACAGAAATGCCTTTGACGACCCGCCGCTTCTTGAACTCCTGCAGGAATCATCCCGTCTCTGACCTACCAGGTGTTCTTCATGAAGAAGCTGTGGACCAGCACAGTTCCTGGGAAGGATTCGTTCGCTGATTCTATCTTCCACTATTACCAGGTCGGCCTCATTAGACGGTGACCGTTCCACCGAGACTCTACTTTCTAACAATAATCAGCGTAATGCGGCGTCTCCTCTGTGTGGCCTTCCTCTCAGGAGCTGCCGAAGTATTTGCGCGGCTACCACAAGTGTTCTCGGGAGGAGGTTTTCCACCTCGCAGCGCTGATCTTCCGGGTGAAGTTTGACGACAATAAATCCCACTTTCCCTCGATTCCCAAGATGCTCCGTGAGCTGGTTCCCCAGGACCTCATCCGCCAGATGTCTCCAGACGACTGGAGGAGGGTAAAAACATTCAGAAAGCCTTTAAATCTGCACCATGTAACTTTAAAAATAATGTTTTTACATATTTGTTCAAATCGTCACCATGTTTAATATAAATGTTGACCTCCTACACCTACTCTTTGAGCTACGATTTCCAACCAATCAGAGCCAGGAGGAGGGGCTTAGCGCTGTCAATCAATCTCATGTACTTGCTGCTAAATGTGCTAATGACTGAGAAACAACTGAACGTTACAAAAAACTGTTGCCTTAGCATTCACAGCATTCTGTTCTAACTGCAGTGTAGCACAGAGCAGCGCCACACGAGACGGTGATTGACAGCACTAAGACCCGCCTACTTGCTGTGATTGGTTGTTTCTAGTTCGCCCTGGTAGAAGGCAGAGGAGCTCCGTTTTATTCAAAGATCTCATAACAAACTGCCTCGACATGATGACAGTTTCAACAAATATGTAAAAAAATACATTTTATAACAGCTACATACTGCAGCTTTAAGTGTAATACTGTTAAATAAAATGGTAACTGCTAATCTGAATTGTGATTGCAGTCTATAATCGCGTACTTCAACAAGCAGCCTGGGAAATCGAGGGAAGAGGCTAAGCTGATGTTCCTGAAGATCATCTACAAATGGCCGACCTTTGGCTCCGCCTTCTTTGAGGTCAAGGTAAACACGGCGAAGCCTGTCGAGTTCTCAGATATGCTTTTTGTTTTTGAATTGCAAATCGGACCTGATCAACTCTGCCACGTTTATAAATGACAAAAGTTTAAAGGTCGAAAGGTCAACCAGCCCCGACCCACATTACCCAAATCAGACAAGTTGTTAATTTTTTTTAACAAATCTATACAGAAAACGTTTATAGATTTTCACAGCTTATATTTACACGATGGCGTTTCCTCTTTAGCAAACCACGGAGCCGAACTTCCCGGAGATTCTGCTGATCGCCATCAACAAGCACGGAGTCAGTCTGATCGACCCGAAGACCAAGGTTCGTCTTCAGACCGTTTACCGTTCAGATGCGGAGCTTCGTGGTTCCTGCATTATTAAAGCAGGAAAACCCAAAAGGCTTTCTGTTTGGTTCTGCAGGACGTCTTGACCACCCATCCCTTCACCAAGATCTCCAACTGGAGCAGCGGGAACACCTACTTCCACATCACCATAGGAAACCTGGTCAGAGGAAGCAAGCTGCTCTGTGAGACTTCACTGGTAGGCGACGGAAAATTAGCTTCATGCTTCATTTTTCACTGAACTCAGAAAATTACTTAAAGGTGACCCATAATGCTTCCTTGAAGAGGTCAGAATATGTCTGCGGTCTATACAAAACGTAGCCTTTACATTTTTTGCTGAAAATCATTTCATTCCACTCGGTTCTTATTTTGAGGTGTTGTGGGGCGTTTTGTCACTTTAAGTCCAGATGAGCTGCTGCTGGCTGCGCCCCAAACTCAACGTTTACACTCACACATGAAAGTTCCTGCAAACAGATGTGCAGTTATACAACTGAACATATTTGAAAATCAGTAGTAGAGCCTCCTGCACAACCAGCATGAATGCGACAAGTGGTTCCAGGATGGCAAGTCAACAACAAAACACTTGTATTTTCCAGCAGCCATTGTACCGCACATACGGCGATTAAAAAAAATCCCAGCTGACCAAACATGCTGGAGCTCAGCTTGGGTTACTAGGTAACAGGTTGGGCTTTGCTGTGGTTGCCAGGTAACGGGCGGTGCCTGCTGATTTGTTAGATTCCAGACGGTTTTTGAATTTTCCAGACACCAAAAAACAGCTGGTGGTTGTTTTTAGTGCTCTGGTTGTTTTTAGAAGCAGAAGAAACCAAAATATAAGAATAAAAATGTACATAGGCCCCCTTTAAAAATCCACCAAAGTGGGCGGGGCCACGAGACGTTGAGGGGCGTGGCCACGCGTGGGGATGAGGGCAGGTGGTAAACTTCAGGAGAATTTGACTGCAGGAGCCACATTCAACCCAAAGAGGGCAGCATTGAGGCGGGTTTAGGCAAAATATTGCAGAATTAAATAAGTTGACAGAAAAATATCACAGTTTGCACAGAAACATAAAGAAAGAACCTTTAAGCACCAACTTACACAATTTATCTGTAATCAAAAACTTTGACGTGGGGTTCAGTTGCTCTTTAGTCGTTCCTGGACACGAAACACTGAGGGCGCTTCGGTTTTCCAATATCCGGTCTATTGATCGCCAATCAGGCGTAATCAGCTGATCGAAGGATCCTCTCTGCCCATTCAGGCGTAAACCAACTGAAACCGATGCTTTGCGTTTCCAGGGTTACAAGATGGACGACCTGTTGACCTCCTACATCAGCCAGATGCTCACCAACATGAACAAGCAGCGCTCTGGGCGGGGCCACAGTAAGTGAACGTCTTACTGGCAGGAGGCCACCGAGCTCATCCGCCTGCTGCGCCCCATTGGTCAGCACTGCAGCTGGGGGCGGAGCTTCGGCCACCAGCTGTGGTGGATGAGCCGCAGTCCTTCTGCGTATTCGGCGGGATCCGACCTGACCGAGGACAGCTCGACAGCGAGCGGCGACGACCCCGGCGACGACCCCGGCGAAGGCCCCAGTCACTGGCACCAGTACAGCTGTGATGATGAAGACGAGCCGTCCAGCGAGGATGACTATCTCTGAGAGCCTTCGACGCGCCGCTGCCTTTAGATGATCAATCACCTGCTGTCAGAAATCACCTGGAATACTGATAATACAATAAAACCCACAGGTGAGATTTCATCTACGACGGAGCGTTAAGGCCACACCAAGAAAAAACAAAAGCCTCACGAGAATCAAGTTGTAATTTTACGAGAATAGTCATATAAAGATAAAGTTTTGATATTACACGAATAAAGTCATGATATGAGGGGAATAAATGTGTAGTTTTAGTTTGTTTTCTTTGCGTGGCCGTGATACTCCGCCGTAATTATCTCTCCTGTAAAGGTTTCAATTTTATGTTTTAGCTCTGCCGCCACCAGGGGGCGACAGAGTTAAACCATAATCATCTGTTTTATTGTACGAGTAGAACTAAAAGCAAAAAATGAAAGAAAATACTTATATGTGAGCAGTTTATTTTATATTCAACGACTTAACTCTGTTTTAGCTTGTTTATGCATAAATGGAAGTGAATAAAGTCTTATCTGGTTGTATTACAGCATGCAGAGTACAAAAATAATGTTCATAATGTCACGTTTTTATGCTCCAGCTGAGATAAAATTTGAAAAGAAAAACCAGAGTTTCTCGTTTTTTTCACTTTTCATAAATAATCTTTAGGAAATGTTTTGTTTTTGACCAACAGGATGATTAAAGTGTGGCTGCCTGAAGGTCTGATCGAATATTTCTCTAGAATATTGTAGCTCTGCGTTATATTCGTATTGATCGACTCCTCCTCTGTACATTCCTTTAAGCTCTAACTATATTCTAAATCCTCTTTCATTCAGGAATTCAGCTGAAATTTGGTTTAGATTTCTCATTTTTCTGGGTCCGTCATCAAACCGTAACCGAATGTTTATTCTCTTCTGACCCTGAGAGGAACAATGGATGGAAAACACCAGCAGATTAACCGCGTTTCACTGTAACACACATTGGAGGGTAATTACATTAAATTCAATTCGTAAAATGTTATTTTCAGAAAAGATTTTAGTTGGGGAAATAATCATTAACAAAGAACAAACTGATGAAGAAACTGAACATAATGTATTTTAGTTCATAAAAGGACTCAAGAAAATATGCAATTACTGGTTTAATGCAAGTTTGTTTTTCTTCTCCATCAAGATGAGTGACTTTTAAAATAACCAGATAAACATCCTGGGAATTTGTTGTTTTTCTTTGATAAGTTTTTTTGTGAACCTGCAGAAACATCTGAGACATTTAGAGTCAAATCTTTTCAAGTTGATGGACTTTTTTTATATATATATATATATATATAAATTTCTGTTTTAAAACATTTTTTATTTTTAATCTTTATAGAATAGTTTTTGCTCCTGTTCACTGTCGTCTTTCCATCCAAATGAGATGCAGCTTTGATACATTTTATTTTGAAATCATCTTAAATCTCTAAGGAGAATGTTTTTTTTATTTAATAAAACTTTCTCTGCGTTTGTGAGACGTTAAATAAAAACCGGCTGCATCAAACTCCAGGAACTCAACATGAAGATCAAATCCCACAGAGAAGTAAGTGAACCTTTATTCACAGGCACAGTAAAAAGAAAGTTCATTGAATAACAGATTCAAAATTATTTGGGAATTTTTTTTATAACTTAAGTGATTATTAGTAATTGAATTAAAGTGAAATAAGTAAGAGAAATAAATATCTGGAAAATAAAAAAGGCATTTTTGTACAGCACAGGGTGCATAATAATACTTTAATGATCGCAATATTTACTTCATTACATGATAAATCATTTTTCACCAATATCTACTGAAAACCATTGATCAATTACAGCTCTAGTGCAGAAATGTCATCAAATGGCCTTAAAATTGATTAAATGACAGGAAAAAAAAAGCCTCAGTGTTTCTGTTTCCCCCCTTAAATCTGATCGTTTAGGAAGCAGAAACATGTTCAACACATTTCATACTGTTGGGTCAGAAAAGTCTTTTTAAGTTTTCCTGCTTCCTAACCGAAAATAAACAAAACGTCGGCAGTTTTAATAATAATAATAATTATAGTTAACATTTGAATGCTTATTAAAACGAAACCAATTCCCAATATTTTTTTTTCTTTTGTGGCTATAAACTTCAAATCTACTCTTGTAAATAATCGCAGTGAGTGTAGCTGTTACGTTTTAATTATAAGAAATAAAGTCTCTGTAATAAAATTACATTTTGCTCATAGTTTCAGGAGTTAATCTAATAAATTCAGACAAACTTTCACTTCTCTTTAACTTCCGTTTCCCCCCCTCAATAAAAACATGTTTTTGAGTTTCACTGTTGAAAAATACACAAGCAGCTTCGTTTTCTCTAATGAGGCTTTTAAGTTTGAAAATGTGCAACAAAAAAGAAACGATCAACTTTAGTTTCTCCCTAATAATTATACATGCAGATCAGCAGCATGCATGCAAAGACTCTAAATACTAAAACTGCCTCGTTTACACTTTGCAGCTGCTAAAACTGGTTTTAGCTCTTTAACCCCTTCAGACCTGAATTTTACCAACACAGGGAAAAAAAATCTACATTTTATTCCACTTTATTTATTCCATATTAAAATAAATTAAGAATTATTATTTTTTTGTTACAAGCAGTAAGCGTTTACGTTTATAAAAAACATAAAAATAAATAAATGAACTGTGAAACTAAATAATCAAACGTTGGCTAATAACTCCTGATTTCTATCAGGATGGAAATTCAACTTTGGAAAACAAATCATGCAACTTAATGATGGGAAATATTTTCAAAAATAACTTCAAATACTGTGAAAGGAAATATTTTAAATTAAAAGAATAAAATGTAAAAAGAAATGAAATTTCATTAGGCTACATTTATATTTTTGATGTAAAAAATATAAATTTTTTCCATCTCTAGTGTCAGATTGTTTGTTTTTTCTGATATCATTGGTCAATAAGAAACCAATCAGTAACAAATAATCATTCAAATCATAAATCCCTAATTTCTTATTGGCTTAAACCCAGAAATAAATCATGTCCATTCCTGTGGACGTCAGGTCTGAAGGGGTTTAAAGTTGTTCAACCAAATTGTTTTGTCCAAATATTCCCAAAATATCCATCACATTTTTCATTATTAAGATTAAATTGATCTTAAAATCCAGAGAGGATGGCTTCGAAACTCGCCTCAAACTGAGAAATCACACCCGAACCTCTGGACTCCCCCCAAAACACACAGCGAGCAAATAATCAGCTTCAACCCATATAAAAGTAGCGTCTGGATCTATAAAACAAGAAGAGCTGGATAAATCCAACACATGCAAAGCTCAAAATGCAAAGCATCTCCAGAGGAAAACCAATGCGGCGGCGCTGCATTGTCACCAGACTCGCTCGCTAAAAATGAACGGTCGTACGGCGGAAAACGTCATATTCAATAGAATAAATAGAGCTGTGCAGTCATAACTGTAAACGCCTGGCCTAAAGATCAGCTACGATGTCTAACACAAATAATGAGATAAAAACATGATGACGTCACATCAGCTGGGCGCAGTTTGAGTTTCCTTCACAGGTAAAAACAGAATAAATTACAGGAAATTAACATTTATTTCTACGGAATCACATTTTAAAACTACAGAGGAACTGCTTTTCTAAATATTTTACATCTGGATTGCAGATTTAAAATAGTCTTAAAGGTAAAAGTAAAAGCGCCTGATTTTAACAACGTGGTGATATTTCCAGAAAGCTGACTACATCATAAATTACTTCAGAACAAGTTTTCAGTCTCTTTGGAGAAAGACGTACATTCACTTCAGTTTGGAAAAAACGAAATGATCTCCAGTCTACATTCAGTCTGTCAGCTAGTAGTACACTGTAAAAACACAAAATCCAACCAAGTATTCTGTGCACATCTCTTACTACACTTTAAATCAGACAAAACTAACTTTAAAGTAATGTCTCAGCAAAATATGAGCTTATTTTAAGTAAATAGTTCCTTAAATTAGAAAAAAATATTACTTCCACTGTTTAACTTATAACAAAAAATGTTTTATTGGTGAAATAATCTGCTAGTGGAACTAGTACTTTTTTTTAAATCAGTATTAAGGAATTATTGACTTAAAACAAACTACTATATCCTAAAAACTATAAGTTAGTTTTGTCTTTTTTCAAGTGTACTAAAACATTTGCACTAGAAACTAGACAAAAAACACTTGGTAAGTTTTTATGTTTTTGCAGTGCACAGTAGGTAGAGACGCACCAATCAGAGAATAAGTTGTTAAAGTGTAACTGACCCCCCCCCCCCCCTGTGTGTGAAAGTTTGGCTCCGCCCCCTGATCATTTTTAAAAAGAATTCCACCAAAGTGGGCGGAGCTAAGCGGCACTGGGGGCGTGGCTAAGTCTGGATTAACGGAGGGAGTCATGACAAGGGGAGTCAATGTTGTCAACTTGTTGCTATGTTTAGCAACTTTTTCTCTAAAAGCAACTTGCGACAAATTTAGCAACTTTCACTTACAAGGACGCGTCTTTCCCATGTTATGATTTAAATAATCTGCCAGTGGGACTGGTGGGTTTTTTAATCAATATTCAGAAACTATTGACTTAAAACAAGCTCCTATATGTTGATGAAAACTTATTTAAGTTTAGTTTTATTTTACAGATACTCCACATGATTTTTGTTATTTTTAGATTTTGCAGTGAATCAATTTTCTGTTCAAAGATTGGAGTCTGTCTGATCAGCAGCTGATTGATCAGGCTGATCAGACAGATCTACATAAAGAGGAATGTAGAGAAGATGGAATTGTGAGTCCAGGAAACATTTAGCGATAAACATTTGTATAAAATCCCCGATGTTGCATTTATGGAGATTATTTTCGTCTAGATCTGAAAACGACGTCTGAAGCTGTGGATCATTTTCATACATGTTTACTGGAGATAATCAGAGTCGTAATAAATCTCCTTTAGGTTTTAACGCCTCCTGACAGTAAGAGCTCGTTCATATTAATAATATTCTCCAGATCTCACTACAGCCGGATGTTTTTAGTCTTTTCCTGACCAGACGTGATGAAGACGATTCCCTCCTTCATGGCGCCATGTTGGATCTTACTGGGTCAGACGGAACCAGTCAGTCTGCCGTTTGGATCACCAGTTCAGTCATGCAGCCCAGTAGGTGAGCGGAGGAATCATCTTTCTGCGTCTTCTCTTTATTTTTATTTTTTTTAACTCCATAATTTTCTGTTTGGTTCATGATTGGAGATGTGATATTTGTAAAGCCAGACTCTCCAGTCACTCCTCTGTAATGGTGGGCAGGTGGGGGCTGCTGGGAGAACTGGGAGAGCTCCGCAGGTCGGGTCGCACGTTTACGCTGGAGATGGACCAAACGTCGCTCAGCTCTGCAAACACAGGCAGACAGATTAGATTAAACCAGAGTAGAGATTATTCTGCTCATTCTGCAGTTTTCATTTAACCACATGCAAATTAAAATAAAAGGAAATAAGTTTTTAAATAAGAAAATAAAAATTCACTAGTGTTCGCTTGATCGTTTGCAGCAAATGATGCGTCTATTTCTAACATCGATGCAGTTTAGTTAAAATCTGAGTGTTTAAGTGATTAATAAGAGATATTTTTAACAGCTGAGGCTAAATCTACGAAGCTTAACGAGTTTTGGGTAAAACATATTTAAGGTTTTGATCTTAAATGTTACATTTATATTTATTTGGACAGTTTTGGATTAATTGCTTCTCTGAATATGTTCTTCTTTTAGCAAACTGTCTTTTTAGAGTCTGTATAATCCAGTTAATGATTAACAGATTACTAAATTATGCCAGTAATGGATTAATCATGATTTATCTTCTTGTTTTAGACATTTTACAGCAGGTTGATGTAGACAGAGTAGATAGAGACTTTATTTTTTTTAATTAGGCTAAATTTATTATGTATCTATTTAACCTATTGAATTATTAATAATAACAGCCTCAGCTTTAAAGTAGGAAACATTCACACCAATTGTTTGTCTTTAAATACCTGAACTTTGCAGGTTCACGTCTGTTTAGTGACTTTTACTCAAAAACTCATTTTGTTGCCCCTTAATCTGGTTTTTAGTTAGTTTATTAAACTTATCTAAACTCAACAAACATTTTAAAATCCTGATTTTAATGCTCAAATAAAATCGGGGTTTAATTTTTATGTTATGTATTCAGTTGAATTTTCCTTTAATAAGTCAGTTTTGGATCTATAATCATTTGCACGTCCCTTTCTAACAACTAATCTGACTGTTTTACTTCTTTATTCAAAGTTTTTCATGTTTATTGCTGGTTTGGTAAGAACATTTTTTTGACCCTCAGACATTTTTTGCTCATTTAACAACAAATAAAGCATGAAGATGATTATAAATGTGGTTTTTGTGCAGGACGGACACAGATCTACAACATGATCACATAGAGAGGCAGAAAACGTGGTCATACAGTGAATGGATGACATGGCATGCAGGGGTCATGGGTTGAAGGTCAGGGGGAGGGAGGTGTGAGCTGCAGCGGGGGGTCAGAGTGCAGAGGGCTCCAGCCGACACAGATGACCTCTGAGGAGTCTGACAGGCGACACACAGCACGCAAACAGCAGCAGGTGAAAACACCAAACATCACTTTGTTCACTCTGGAAAAGTTTGAATAGAAATTAATCACAAAGTCTGAAATTTATTCATCGGAAACCATATGAGCAACAAAATAAGCAACATGTTCAATTCAAAAACACTGAAGTTTTTGAATAAATAGTCATATTAACTCAACAACAAATATATTTATTGTTTTTAATCTGTCATTTAGGTCATTAAAAAACCAGAGTGATGGAAAGTGTCTCAGGAATCTGATCATCCATGAAACCTCTTTAGAAAAGTGGACTGTGGATGCTAATGTTAGCATTAGCACCTGTGCTGCTATGTGTTAGCATTTAGATGCTACTTTAGGCTTGAATAGCTGTGCTAACAGGCTAACTCCTTTTAGCACAACTTGAACGCAATGATATTATTTTCCAGCATCCAGTCAGATTAATTAGGACAAGAGAAGCGACTTTGTCCTCCGTCGCTGTTGTTTGTTTGTGGACGTAGCAAGAGGGTCAGATTTATGACCCAACCAGAAACGAACTGGAACTGCAGTCAGTTTGCAACTGGTGACCAGTCCACACCTCGTGCTGCTGGTAAAATTGTAACATTAAAACAGGTTTGATCTAGAGAAAGTTTGGATTTGTTGCTTCTGAGAAACCAGAATTTCTGCCATTTTCAGAATGTTGAATAATTCAAACTTTATATATATACATTTTTCAAACAGTTCAGCTGACATGAGGGTCAGTTTAAGTTTGTAATGGTGGGCAGGTGGGCATTGTTTACTTTAGAGCTGGACGATACGGCTGAAAACTCATCACGATACAAGCTTTTTATATCGGTCTACATCAATAATTATTGATTTGTTTTAAATATCTGTGTTTCCTGCTTTATTCAGTTTTTTTTCCTGTTTTTTTTTTTTGTTGTATTTTTTAGCAGTTATGAGGCACGGCGGAGAAACCTGAAACTGCTGCTGCGCAGGTTACTCAGTGGTTGCTAGGTAACCAAAGTTGGGGGTGGGGGAACTTGAAACTGCTCGTTACCCAGCAGGTTGTTGCTAGGCAACCAGAGAGCGAGAGAGTGAGTTGATTCCACCAACCTAGCTTAGCTAAAGCGTTTTCTCTGCCTATATCTCCCAAGATGCCTTGCGGTTCGGGATTGAAGTTCAGTGAAATTATTTATCGGATGTATTACCTATTGATATTGATCACAGGTCTATCATGATGTGTATTGTTATTGATTTATTGTCCAGCTCTATGTGACCCATAAACATTTTATTTTGAAGTTCATTTTTTTGGTGAAAGCAGCAACAGAACCGGAGCAGGAAGAACTTTTCTCTCCTACCGGTTCTGAACTTGCTGTACGGTCCGTTGTCGTTGGTCTGCCGGCTGCCGGACACGAAGGGCAAACCGCGCTCTCTCCACCTGAGACACAAAACAGAACCAGATCAGAACCAGAGCAGAACCACTTTCATCTGCAGAACGGACACGAGGAAAAAAGATGGGACACACAGAAGGGGGGAGGAAGAGAAAGTAAAGGAAGAGAAAGAAAAGCAGGACACAAGGAAAGGAGACAAAGAACGAGGAAATGAGGAGGAAGGAAAGGAGACAGGAAACCAGGACAAAAATCCAGACTTTGACTCTTAACTAATGAGTTAAGAGTCTTAACTAATCAGTTAAGAGTCAAAGTCTGGAATATTTTTATCCATAATAATCCAGGAAAATTACAGATTAAAGAGGATTAGCAAACATCCGTCTCGTTGTTCCAACAGGAAGAAAACTAGAAATTTAATTTAAGTTTCTGATCTCTAAACTTGAGTTCATAAAGTTTCTGCTCTGAAAACCTTCAGGTAACTTTTTAAATTTAGCCTCTTTTACTAAAAGGTAAAACATTCATAAAGTTAGAAATGTCGGTGCCGGCGACCCGATCCTGGCCCGTTCCGTCTCTCTAGTTCAGCTCCCGTCATTAAACCCGACCAGCAGCCGTGATGATCAGAACCAGCAGGATGTTTGTGTTCGGGTTTCTCACCAGTGGAACGTGAAAATGGCGAAGATGAGGAAGGCGGAGACGAAGTCGGTCAGGATCCACATCAGGGTGTATTCCTCTGGAGTCTGCAGAGAGAACGGACCGGGTTTATTTACGCCACGGGTCAGAACCAACAGCAGCATTATGATGCAGACAGCTTGGACTGATCAGAACCACAGGACGAGCAGGAAGCAGCAGACCTGATTTTAAAACTCCCACATCGCCTGAAGCTATCGTTACCAGAACCAGAACCATCGACTGGACCGTCAGAGCATCACTGCGTAATAATAATAATAATAATAATAATAATAATAATAATAATAAAAATAATATATTCAAACGATACAGTTCTGTAATAAGCTTCAATCTAACATTTAATTAAAAGCCTAAATTTGGATATTTTTATTTACCGAATGAAGACAAAAATTCTCACCGTCTGAAGTTAAATCAAAATAAATTTTTTCTTCTTTTATGTCAGAATCACCAAAATTATTTTTATTTGCTAAATGCCAGAAAACTTGGCAAGAAAATTATTTAGAAATTGTTTTGACATTGTTTTTGTCTTTAATTTGTCTTAAAACAATTTGTTGGATTATCTCAATGTGATAAATATTACTCCTGTTTTCTCTGTGTACATTTCATAATTGTGTTGTGTTCTCCTTGTTTTACATCCATTGTTTGTGTTTATTGACTAAATTTGTGCATTTGAGTCATTTTAACCACAGTTAGCAGATGAAAATAAGCCCTTTTGCCTAATTCTGGCACATTTACAGAAATGTTAATTAACCTGTAATGTCCTTACCAAATAAACTCAAAATAAAACATTAAACAGTGGAAATGTTGGTATTTTAAGGACCAAAATGACAATTTATATAAGTAACAAAAAAATAACAAAATCAGGCAAAATAAAAATGTTCCAAATCAGTTTCTTTCAATAAAAAACTTATGAAACTTTTAACAAACTCTGCAGGTTTTTGGTGAATTTTTGGTTAAAATGTTTGTTTTTCTTTCAGTGGGTAGAAAATCCAGAAATGTTGAGTAAAAATACGTCATAATAAAATTACTCAAGTAAAAGTAAAGAGGAAAAATACTCCTAAAAGTAATTTTTTTTTCAAAAAGTTACTGAAGTGAACGTAACGAGTTACTTGAGTACAATTTTGTTTACTCACCTCTGAGAATAGCAACTTATTAATAAAACATAATTAATCCGTGTAACTGGTGTGTTTGGTTTACTAAAACAAATCAATACGTCATGGAGACGCCTCCACTTTTAACCTGTTGGAATAGAAAATGTGAGGTCCACCTTAAAAAGGCGCCTTAAGTCAGAGTGTGAGGCTGACCATGAGGAAGAGCGGCTTGTTGATGCCGGACAGGATGTGGACGGAGTTGGTGGTGACGGACTGCGCTCCGGCGCACCAGGCCAGAGTGTAGAGCCACGGCTGGCTGATCACGTACAGGTTGGTGCTGATGTTCACCGACTGGAACTTACTGCACACAGAGAGACACATTCAGACTGGTTATCAAACTGGTGCTGCCGATTCAAACTGGTGCTGCCGATTCAAACTGGTGCTGCCGATTCAAACTGGTGCTGCCGATTCAAACTGGTGCTGCTGCTTCCTGAACTTCAAAAAGTCCCAAACCAAACATCTCAGTTTTCCAGGTTTTTATCTTTTACAGATTAAATTAACGTTATTATAAGTTATTGCATGATCAAACTTTTCACGTGATTTTTTAATAAAGCTTCTTATTTAATGGGAGCCTTGAGATTATGCAGTTACTTTTTGTTAGATTTAAACCCCCAAGTTTTAAATAAACTTATTTATCTCAATCAGTGTTCACACACAGCAGGTCTCAATATTATTAAATTATTTAAAAATTTCAAGTTTCTGAGTAATGAAGTGTTTTTTTTATGGCTTCCAAATTCATCTAATAAATAAAAATGAGCTTTTAAAGATTAAATTGGCGTTATTATAAATGTCTTTATGATTCACAGAGTGAATCAAAGCTGAAGATTCACTCAGGATGAGTCAGGAGGAAACTCTTCACGCAGATTAAATCATGTTGAAACCTTCATGAGTCACTCCATTACTTTGCTCTTTTTTCCTCCCTTCTTGCCAGACTGTTGCTCTCCAGTCGCCGCCCGCCTGCTTCCTGCAGGTTTCCACCGTTTCTCTGCTGCTCTTCAGGCTCTTTGGGAAATAATTTGAGAGCCTGTTGAACTTTTCATCGTCTCTCAGCTTCCTGTTCGCTCCCAGCTGGGATCAGCCAGCAGATCACAAGAAGCAGAACCAGACGGACGAAAACGTTTCAAACGGCCTGCATTAAATGTTTATGTTTTTAGCAAGTAGACGGGTGCGAGTCATTCTGGCGATCAATCGGTAATTTCAGTGTTGATGCTGATTATGACGGCTGTGGTAAATAAATTTCTGCCGAAAAAAACCTCAGACAAAAATGTTTAGGATAATCTCAGAAATTTTCTAGAAAAAAAAAAAAGGGGGAAATTTCTGAGTTTGTCTGGAAATTTTTTACTTTTGAAATTCAGAAATTTATTTGTTTTCTAACAACAAAACTTTTTGACAAGTTTCCTTGTTAATTTTTAAATTAATTTCAGATAATTTCTGAAATTAATTTTTAAAATTTTGGTGGAAATTTACTACCATTTAATTTTATTAAAATAAAGTTGCGATAATGAGTCATAATATTACAAGAATAAAGTTCTACGAAAATAAAGTAACACAAATGTTACTTTATTCTCATAATATTATGCCTTTAATCTCGTATAAATTGTTCTCATAATGTGACTTTATTCACCTAATTCTATTTATTTACTTTAGAAAATTTCTTAACCACTGTTTCATTTCTAATTTTAGAATTTAAAAAGAAACAAAAGAGAGGATGGATTTTTTTTTATTATTATTATTATTTCAAATTTTAATCCAATAATGAATGACAAAGAAAACAGACCTAAAAACCTGTTACTAGTAATTTTAGTGTCATTTTTTGTAGAAATTCATTGCAAATATTGGAGGAAAAAAATGTGAAAAATGGTTAAAAATCTGCATTTGTTATTGTATCTGTATTTAAAACCGTTTAGTGGTTTAATCTTTAGCTGAAGTTACTGGGAGGCGTGGTGGTTCTCCAGTGAGCCGTACCGGATCTGCTGCTGCGACATGGTGCTGTAGTGCAGGTTCAGCCGGCTGATGCCGTCGTCCGTCAGCTCCTGGATGGAAGCCTTCAGTCCGGAGGTCTGCTGCAGCGCCGGGTCCAGTCCGGAAACCAGAGCCCGGTCTTCAGACGGCAGCCACAGCACCTGCACAACCAGTGGAACCAGTGGAACCAGTACGCCAACTCACACTGGGACCCATTTATGCATCCATGGTGCGAAACAACAACACGAGTTTCTAATGCTGATTTATAACGGAGTATAAGAGCCACACTAACAAAAAATAACAAAGTGATCAGAATAAAGTCACAATATTTCATCTTTATTCTGGTAACATTATGACTTTATTCTGATACTTGAATTTTACTCTGTTAATATTTTGAATTTATTCTTGCAATACTTTGACTTTATTCTCATAATTTTATTTTTTCTTGGGATGGCCCTTTTACTCCTTTGTAGAAATATCTTAATAAACTTGAAATAGGACAAAGCTAACTTATCCACAAGATATAGCAGCTTATTTTAAGTCAATAATTCATTAAAATTGATTAAAAAACTACTTGCTCTACTGACAGATTATTTCACTTATGACAAGGGAAAACATTCTTGTTATAAATATAATAATCTGCCAGTAGAGCAAGTAGTTTTTCCATCTATATTAAACAATTAATTTAAAATAAGCTCTTATATTTTGCTGAAAATGTATTTGTAACTTAGTTGTGTCTGATTTTAAGATGTTTGCACTATAAACTAGATAAATTACTTATTGTGTTTTTGCAGTGCAGCCTACCTGTGAGGAGTTGATGTGGGCCTGGATGACCTGCAGAGTTGTGTTGATGTAGGAGCATCTGTAGGGATGTCCGTACGGTGGCCTGCGCAGGTCAAACAGCACCAGTTTGCCGCTGGCAGCCGCCACGTCCAGGAACTGGGCCAAGGAGGGAACGGACTGGTTCTGGGCCTGAGAGCGATCCGTCTCAGAAAGGCTCGATGCGGTTCCAAACGGATCCCTCTACAGGACAGAAGAACAGGTTAAAAAATGGAAGAAGATTTCAAATTAAAAGCATAAAACATCTGTCCCCAACCTTCACTTCATTTTTGTTAAAGTCGTACCAAATTTTCCAGACTATAAGTCGAAACTTTTCTTCAAAAGAATCTAATCGGCTTTTGTGGGTGTGTGAGCCACGTGCTAAATGTTAGCTTCTAAAATTACTTATAGGTTCTTGATTTCACACAAACTTTTAATTTCCTGTCTTTCTGTTTTCAGTTTGTGAAAAAATGAGAATCTAAACTTTATTCAGGTATCAAAAAGATGAAAAGATTAAAACACAATTTTAAAATACCTTCTAGGATGCAGCAACATGCTAGAAACATCTCCAAAAAAATATATCCAGGCAGAAAAACAACCCTAATAGAATGAAAGAGATTTGATAGAATAAGGAAACACGGTGGTGGCAGCAGCATGCTTTTTACTGTTTACTGGACCAGCAAAAAAAAAAAAAAAGACTGGGGCCTGAGTTGAATGTAAGGGTAGACAAATACAAATGCAAGCCACACTTTTCAGAGTTTATATCACAAATTCAAATAACTTGCATAAATGTAAATTAAAAAAATGCATAAATAGAGTAAATGAGTATAAAACTCAACATATAAAAATATTACAAATAGGGCTGAAACGATTCCTCGATTGATTCGAGGACCTCGATTATTAAAATTCCTCGAGGAAAATGTACCCGACTCGAAGCTTCCTTAATTTATGTTTTATTATTTAGCGCTCCGTGTTCCGGTCGGAACATTACCTGCGTTGCACAGCGCTCTCACTTCCGCCTCTGAGTTGTTGACGAAAGCTAAGTTTTAGCGGCATCACGTCCATCTTTAAGTTCGGCCAGGGGGGATTTTATTGATTTATGATAATGCCGGGTTTTCATCGTTTTGGGGACCAATAAGCATCTTTAAAATGACCGGCGCGATGCCTGGAGTTACAGCAGCTGAACATCGGGAAAAGGCTGCGGGAGGATTTATACAGGTGAGCGGATAGACTGAACACGGCGGGCGGCTGAGTAGTTGATGGTCCGTAAGTGGAGCTTTAGCTTTACAGACCAACCGCACAATAAATTTCAGATCCGGTTTGAACAAACGGAGCGCATCGTTCATGGCTGGTAGATGAGTTTCTGAGTGACAAGGAGCCGTAAATATCTCGTATTGCTCCCCTATGAGGGCCGATTAGGACGAAAACTATGTTTTGTCTCTCACACACTACTAAAAATTAATACACACACACAAAATATTTAAATTGCACATATATACTATTAAAATGTCATACAAATGCAATTTTTCTCACACACAAAATACTAAAATTGCGCATATATACTAATAAAATATCACACGCAGACATAAAAGACTAAGATTGCACATATAATCTGATAACATATAGACTCACTTTTGCATGTGAGAGTGATGTCACGGAAGAGGCGGGGCATCATTCGGAGATCAGATCGCGCATGCGTTGATACCACAGTGACGTCAGCTTCAAGTTGGATACTAGAGCTACACGGTGTAAGAGGCGTTTAGGTCAAGGTTAATCCGATTTATGGACGCTAATTTCGGCCAGCCGTTCTCTCCCGCTCCCTCCTCAAGCGCTCGGTTCACTTAGGTCTGTACTCCGGGGTTAGAGCCGGCTCTAACTCCGGCGTTAGCTCCGCTTCGTCCGGCGTTAGC